>JAXIVJ010017834.1:20000-25013 GCA_036785665.1 Chirona hameri | reverse complement strand
AACTGCAACGAGACGCGCAAAGCGGCACTCGAAAGCTCCCCATGAGACGCATCTATAGCTTACGCGAAATGTTAAAAATTAAGTAAAATGTCAGGTCACGGTCAGGTCAAAGGTCAAAATTGAGGTATTTTAGTTTTTGGGACATACTCTCCATCCAAAGTTTTAGATTGAGACTATTATCGCACAAAGTGCTCTCAAAGGTATAATGCATATCCCGCATAAGCAAAAGTGAAATTTTATGCAAAGGTCAGGGTCAAGGTCAGGTCACAAAAGGTCACTATTGTCAAGAGGTCTACGATAGCCATTCTGCACATGTTGTATGGGTTAGTTTACACGTATAATTCGATAGTAGCAGCCTTTTTCACAACCTGACCCCATATAATGGCCCTCAGGTCAAAGTCAGGTCACATAAGGTCAAAATTTGAAATTGATTAATCTAAATAAAAAGGCATGTTTCTAGACCAGTTTTGTCTCATAAATATAGCGCTGGTATTTATTTGTCTGCATCTGGTCACTAGAAGCAAAAAAAAACGTAGCTTAAAAAAATGACATGAGTTACCTAAACTTAGGAAGCCATAAGTCAGTCAAAAATAAACATATTGCTTTAAAACTTGGTGTGGGTATCAACTATCATTCATACGTTGTTCTCCACTATATTGCCTCCGTTTTATAGTAACATCAACAATTTATTTTGTGGATTTTTTCCCGAATTCAAAATAATTTATATTTATCGGGGTGGGGGTGGGGGCAAAAACCCACAATTACGCAAATCCGATCCCCCCCCCCCCCCCCCCCCCCCCCCCCCCGCACGGCGCTGATTAAAATATAGGGATGATGTGAGCATGCAGCCAGGTGTTAGGGTATTCATGTGAAGTAAAAAGATGACCCCAGCTGTGCTGGGGTCATTTTTGTATCGAAGCTCTGCCATGTTCTTAATAGCGTCAGCGGGTAGCGGTAGATTCCGCTGCGAGGCCCATGACCTCTCGAGACATGAACCACATAGTGGTGCGAGTCGCCCGCGAAGCCTTTTGATGAAAGACGAAGTGGGCTGCGGCGAAGAGAAGGAGCGCCTCTTCGAGCTTCTCTGCCTCGGCCACCCGGCAACCTTCGATGAACACCAAGAAAGACTTCAACAGGCCGTCCTCTGCGTTCACTGGGCGCATCGGGACGGTGGCTCCCGCGTCGATCACCACTCTTCCCTCCTCGTCCAGCAGGCGGAGCAGCACGGCAGGAGCCTCCTCTGCCAAGCAGACATACAATAACATCAGGCTTAGCTTTCAAGACGACAAACGCCGTCAGAAGTTATAAGGGCGATTACGCCCATCAAGTTTGCCCGCAACGTGACCCTGCGAAATGCTGAAGGCTATATATCGAAAACCGTTTCTCTAATCTAGCTGAAACCATGACGGGCAAACTCAGAGAACACGATTACCATATAGACGCATTTTGATCCCAATCTGAGACGTATGGTGTTCACTCCGGGCTGCGGCCGATTTGGCGTGGAATTGCCACCCTCTCAGACACATCTCCATCACCATGGGTGTCAAATACGGTAACAATGTGTCGACCGTGATTTAAAAAAAAAAATATCTCAAAGATCGCTTAAGACATTTCCGCTGGCAGAAATGAGGGAAATACGATATTTGTATTCATACAGCTTTGCATTTGCGCCCAGTAAACAAATACTTATTGCACCTTGAGTTGGCATTACAGGTTGCTAAAGGTATTCAAGGTCCGATCCGACAGTGTTTTTGACAGTGACAAGGTCAAGGACAGTGACAAGGTCCGGTCCGACAGTGTTTGTTTGGGGTCTCCGCACCTTTCTACCCTCCCTGGCAATCTTCTTAGTGTTTTCCTAATATTGGCCAAAATCAGTGGTGTGGCCAAAATCGAGGTTTACCTCAATTTGCTGCCAAATGCATTCAAATACGTCACATATATAGACTTCTGACCAACAACGTGGTGTTTTATAATATCTTAGGGATGTAATGACATGGAGATCAAGTTACAATTGGAGCACAGGTCACGGGTCAGGTCACGCAAAGAATCATACAAATGAGTCCTCTGGTCCAATTTATAAGGATTTAGTGTGATTGTTTTTTGACTATATACCAGTTTCCTTTCGTGAAACTCAAATTCCCTTCACAGCGCTGACAGCTTTGTCCGCAGAAAGCCGTTGCAAGTCAGCTAGCTTAATGGACTAGGACCATGTACAGTCGTTTGGTTGAATTGCTCGGTGCCGTTGGCTCATATGCTATTTTTGCTTGTATAGGCCTGCGATGTGATTTGAACATGAACACAACAAGCTCTGAGAACTGAGAAAACCTACTTTAAAGACTCGTTGCTCGCTCACCATCGCCTAATAAGATGTCTGACTGGTTGACCCGCCATTGGCTGGGGAGCGAAAAACGCCCCCCCCCCCTGAGAGATTTTCGCAATAGCTCAAACCGAACAGCGCTATCAACGCGAAACTTTGGGTACCTTGTCCTATATTAATTTGACGTCTTCTGTGCAAAAAAATGAAGTAATTTCGTTGATTTTTTTTCTCTCTCGAGATATATCAAATTTAGTTAAGTTACTACAGACGAGTTTGACGCAAAGATCAGCTAAACTTTAACAGGCCGTTTCAAAGGTAATTTTTAAAGCAAAAGGCAATAAAACACGTCACAAGATAGAAAATAACAAGGGCTAGAAATGGCTATCTCGGATTTGAGAAACTTTTGGTTTTTGCCCCCCCCCTCCAAAAAAGTTTAATCTCCTCAAAATCAAAATGTTAAAATATTAAAAAATGGGGTATATGTAGGAGAACACAAATGGACAATACCAAAACCAAATTTCAAAGCAATGTCTTTATTTTTGACTGACTTATGGCTCCCTCAGTATGAGTAACTCATGACGTCATTTATTTGCTTTTAATGAACAGAAATAAAGACAAATAAATGAAGAAGACAAAAATATGAACAAGACAAACTGTATTTATGAGACAAAACTGGTCTAGGGGCATTTCTTATTTACATTTATCAATTTTTAAAAAAATACCTTATGTGACCTGACCTTGACCTTATTCGGTGTCAGGTTGTGAAAATGGCTGCTACTATCAAATTTTACGTGTAACATAACCCCCAAAACATGTGTCGCATGAATTTCGTAGACCTATTCCCAATAGTGACCTCATGTGACCTTGACCTTTGCTTACAATTTCAGTGTTGCTTATGCGGGAGCACTTTGTGGGATAATAGTCTCAATAAATGGCTTTGGATGGAAAGTATGACCCAAAAACTAAATTATCTCAATTGTAACCTTTGTCTTGACCGTGACCTTATTTGGAAAATTTCGCGTATGCTTTAGATGCGCCTCATTGAGAGCTTTCGATTGCCGCCTTGCGCGTCTTGCTGCGGTTATTGGTTCGAAAGAAAACGAGGAGGAAACGCCCCAGCCAATGGCGTTCGGCTGAGACTCCAGCCAATGCCGGGTTAGGCGTGATGTTCCCAGTGAATGAATTCAGCGTTGGAAACAGCTGCTCGATAAGTAGGTTTGAAAATGAAGAATCTGGGCGGACAGGGTGGGGCTAAACGAAAATATTGAAGGCAAAAATACGTTTTTGCACCCCAACTGGCCACCGTCTCTTGGTAGTTGGTAGGAGTATACAAATTTGCAAATTAGCAGGGACATGCCTACATATCAGATGGAAATTAGCCAACTCCAAAATTAGCGACAGGCCCAACGCGCCCTTATCATGCGGTCAAAGGCCCCTAGATGGGCACCAAAGCCTGGGCGGCAAAAGAAAGCTTGGTGCAAAACGCAGTGGACCCCTAGCTAACCCAAAATATTCATCTATAGTCTGGCATTGACAACCTGTACAAGGACATGATATTAGGTTTCATTACTAAAGTTAAATTAAACTAGGTTTGGTTAGGTAAGGCAGGGACAGATCTAGGATTTTTCGATGGGGGGGGGGGCGACCCAGGGGCGGCATTTTCGCCGTGAAGGGGGCGCCATTGGTCTACGGGGGCGCCAAAGGTTATACAAAAACAAATCATGCAAAAATGGCAAATTCTCTTACGCTTCGCTCTCTCGCTCTCTCGCTCTCTCGCTCTCTCGCTCTCCGCTCTCTCGCTCTCCTCTCTCGCTCTCTCGCTCTCTCGCTCTCTCGCTCTCTCGCTCTCTCGCTCTCTCGCTCTCTCGCTCTCTCGCTCTCTCGCTCTCTCGCTCTCTCGCTCTCTCGCTCTCTCGCTCTCTCGCTCTCTCGCTCTCTCGCTCTCTCGCTCTCTCGCTCTCTCGCTCTCTCGCTCTCATCGCTCTCTCGCTCTCTCGCTCTCTCGCTCTCTCGCTCTCTCGCTCTCGTCGCTCTCTCGCTCTCTCGCTCTCTCGCTCTCTCGCTCTCTCGCTCTCTCGCTCTCTCGCTCTCTCGCTCTCTCGCTCTCTCTCGCTCTCTCGCTCTCTCGCTCTCTCGCTCTCTCGCTCTCGCTCCTCTCGCTCTCTCGCTCTCTCGCTCTCTCGCTCTCTCGCTCTCTCGCTCTCCTCGCTCTCATCGCTCTCTCGCTCTCTCGCTCTCTCGCTCTCTCGCTCTCTCGCTCTCTCGCTCTCTCGCTCTCTCCTCTCTCGCTCTCTCGCTCTCTCGCTCTCTCGCTCTCTCGCTCTCTCGCTCTCTCGCTCTCTCGCTCTCTCGCTCTCTCGCTCTCTCGCTCTCTCGCTCTCTCGCTCTCTCGCTCTCTCGCTCTCTCGCTCTCTCGCTCTCTCGCTCTCTCGCTCTCTCGCTCTCTCGCTCTCGCTCTCGCTCTCTCGCTCTCTCGCGCTCTCTCGCTCTCTCGCTCTCTCGCTCTCTCGCTCTCTCGCTCTCTCGCTCTCGCTCTCTCGCTCTCTCGCTCTCTCGCTCTCTCGCTCTCTCGCTCTCTCGCTCTCTCGCTCTCTCGCTCTCTCGCTCTCTCGCTCTCTCGCTCTCTCGCTCTCTCGCTCTCTCGCTCTCTCGCTCTCTCGCTCTCTCGCTCTCTCGCTCTCTCGCTCTCTCGCTCT
>JAXIVJ010017834.1:5000-17500 GCA_036785665.1 Chirona hameri | reverse complement strand
GGAGCTGTAAACGGCGTTTTATTGGTTTTAAGTTGAAACCATGCTTCAGTGACGCTTGTATCTACTTTACAGACCGTGCAATCGTATGTTACCTACAAATTTTGCATTCACTGCAGGGGCATTCCCCCCCCCCCCCCCCCCTCCCCAGTTAACATGTTATCCGAGGTCATGCCGTAAAGAAAAAAAGTCGGGTGACTGAAGGATTTTTAAGGCCAGTGAGGCATCATTTATAGTATTCTATAGTGCCCGCTCGTGTCGAATGAACTCAGTTTCACTGGGGGGGGGGGGAATGGTTCCACTAGGGGGGCAATTCCTCCACTTGGGTGGGGGCAATTGCCCTCCAATTAACATGTTTTCCGAGGCCCTGCCCCACCCCACCCCGCCACCTCCTCCCCGGGCCTCCGTAAGGGCCTCCCGGGCTCCGCCACCCCTACCCAAAGGTCAGAAATTAATAGCGTCGTACAGACCTCCGCGTGTGGCTTATTTGAAAGCTCTTGTCGAGTAGGTAAACTTAATTCAGTCGATATGGTCTAAATTCAAGTTTTCGTTCTACGAGACATAACAGAGCCAAAACAAGCCTTCAATAAAGCTTCTATCATATGCTTGCTTTTGGGCTCTGTTATGACTCATAGAACGCAAACTTGAATTTAGAGCATTTCGACTGAATTAGAGTTACCCTTACCCATACCCTTATCTGGGGGGGGGGGGGCAAAACTCAAAGGATCGAAACGAATTTGGCATACTTGTTATTGGTCTAGAGAAGAACGCCGTGTCAATTGGCAAAGCTTGCACCGACGAAAATAGGTTTTTTTTTGTACACCCTAATTGGGATCGTCAAATCGCTGGTGTTATGGTAACACACCGGATGCATATGACGTCATGCGACGTAGCCTTGCTATTACTGTACATTTTCACTCTGCACTAAAATATACTGTCAGCTGACTAATTCTTCTTCTAATAGATACATCAAGACTACAATAAACTGGGGAGGTGCGCTACTGAAGTATTACTGTGATCGCGGCATCCTAAAAAACATTGTTTTCTTTGATAGGTAACAATTTTCTTTGATAGGACAGGTTTGATAGGTTTGTTTTGCTACCAGCCCAGTTCCTGGAGTCTTTAGAATATCTCAGCAACTATTGTGAATCTGTAAAAATGAAAGGCATGCTTTGTTTCAGAAAATTATGTTCTATAAACCAGTGTCAATAACCTCAAACAAGCGATGTGAGTAGGCACACAATCCCTTTACATGGAACATGCCGAGCTCTGTCCATAAACCATTGGCACGATAGCCTATATCCTCGCCCTGGGCCGGGGACTGCCTTCTGAAGCAAGTCACGTGTTCTCCATTGGCAGCGGCGTTCAGGCCACTCCAGCCAGCCGCGGAAGGAAATGGGATGGTGTTTGTCCCCATCTCACGCCACCGAGTGATCGCCCGAAACACCTGACACTCGGCTCGGAACCTCCACTCAGCCGCCTGTCCTGTCTGGCCCGCTCGAATGACAAGCCGCCCCTCCACTGTCTGGCCCTCTCGAATGACAAGCCGACCCTCCACTGTCTGTCCAGCTCGAATGGACAAGTCGCCCCTCCACTGTCTGTCCAGCTCGAATGACAAGCCGCCCCTCCACTGTCTGTCCCGCTCGAATGACAAGCCGCCCCTCCACTGTCTGTCCAGCTCGAATGACAAGCCGTCCCTCCACTGTCTGTCCAGCTCGAATGACAAGCCGCCCCTCCACTGTCTGTCCCGCTCGAATGACAAGCCGCCCCTCCACTGTCTGTCCAGTTCGAATGGCAAGCCGCCCCTCCACTGTCTGTCCCGCTCGAATGACAAGCCGCCCCTCCACTGTCTGTCCATCTCGAATGACAAGCCGTCCCTCCACTGTCTGGCCCTCTCGAATGACAAGCCGCCCCTCCACTGTCTGGCCCGATCGAATGACAAGCGGACCCTCCACTGTCTGTCCAGCTCGAATGACAAGCCGCCCCTCCACTGTCTGGCCAGCTCGAATGACAAGCCGACCCTCCACAGTCTGGCCAGCTCGAATGACAAGCCGACCCTCCACTGTCTGTCCAGCTCGAATGACAAGTCGCTCAAAAATAAATGTTAATAAAATTGTATTCGATAGTGTCGGTAAATTGGAGCAGTGCACATGCTGGGTTTGACATTCTCGCGGGATTTCGTGACTTCGCGTAAGGAAAGAGGTGGTCTTTGGCGAGCTCACACCAGGTTATGAGCTCTCAAAGTGCTCATAAGTGGGATGTGCTTAGTTAACGACCAGGCTCAGCGGTTTATAGCGGTCCTTCTAGACAGACTTAACACGCGCAGTGGAGAGGAGTATGTCACTAACACGCATTGGAGGGGTGGGCACTTTAGTGCCCCCCTCCCTCCCCCCTCCCTCCCCCACCTAAGATCTCCGAAAGCATGAGAGCTAGAACGATCAAACGTACAGGGTAGGAAGGTGCTATGATAATCCACATTTTCGAAATTTTGTGACCTTCGGTCAATATCTTCAAAGTCAAACGAGGTCACGAATGTCAAATCTGGCCAAATGTCACAATTTTGGGAATTTGACCTCTGTGACGTCACAGGTCACCAGCAATGTGTCCAAAGTTGGTTTCCGGGATGAACATTGACATTGTCTACCGAATGGCGTGTGAATCATTCCGATCCGACTGTTGGTTCCGAAGATATCGCTTTGCCGACCTCGATTCTGGTCGCCATCTTGGACTGCAAACCCATATAACTCAAAAATTGATCGACTGATTTTCTTAATTTTTTTGCGTCAAACGATCTACTATTGAGTTGGCGTTAATGCTTCGCAAAAAAAACACCGCCCTGCTCCGCTTCGTTTTCGAGCTATTCACGAAAAACATGTGTGGGGGGGCACAAACGTGCCCCCCCCCCCCCCCCCCCCTCCACTGTGCGTGTTAAGATAATATCCCATGTTTTCACAAGTTCTTCAATGAGCATCAATGTGCTGTAAAATATTATAGCACGACTTCTGATAAAGATGTTCGCTTGCATTTATCCATAAATAATCGGTTAAGTTCCCGTAAAATATATTTCAAATCAATGAACTAAGTGACGTCTTCTGAAAAGCGAGATCCCAAATATGTCAATACTCCAGCCCGTTTCATCCCGTACACCCGACATGTGCTCGACTTGGCGGTGGCCAGAGATAGCGCGCAAGCCAAAATTGATCAACTTCCCGAGGCTCTACATGTTTCTCAGCTCCATTCCCAAAACTGTCAAGTTTCATGCGTTGCAACCACCTCGTCGTCATTTCTTATAATCGCGTTATCGTAGTATCATATCAACTACGCAATGTGCAAATTAAAACAATAATTTTGTTTTATATAATTCACGCGCGCTTCCTCCATCGTTGCATGTCCTCGGGTACAGCCAGAGGCGCAGCCATGGAGGGGGGGGGGGGGGTCAATTGCCCCCCCCCCCCCCCCACGTGTCACAGGGGGCCCGCCGAGATTGGCCCAAATACCATTTGCATTAGCTAACTGACTTTCAAAAAGCCACAGAGGAGCCCTAAGACCAGGCAAGGGTCACCCTGATGCATGTCAAGGGCCCTCAGAGACACTGAAGGGCTTTCGAAGCCAGCCCAGGGGGCATCTTGGGCATGTCCAAGGGCCATTAAGCCCACCCAGGAGCCCAAAAACCTGTCCAGGGGCCTCTCGAGCATGTCCAGGGGCCCATTGAACCCACTTAATGGCGCAAAAACCTGTCCAGGGACCTTTCGAGCATACCCAGGGGCCATTGAGCCCATTCAGAGGCCCAAAAAACCTGCCCAGGGGCCTCTAGAGCATGTCCACTTGTCCAGGGGCCAATTTAGCCCACCCAGGGCCAAAAACTGCCCAGTGACCTCTCGAGCATGTCCAGGGGCCCATTGAGTATGTGCAGGGGCCTCTCAAGCCTCCCCAGGGGTCCATTAGAGTCTGTTCAGGGGCCTCTCGAACCTGTACAGGGGCCATTAGTCTTCCCAGGGGCCCATCGAGTCTGTTCAGGGGCCTTTCGAACTTTCCCAAGGGCCATTAAAGCCTGCCCAGGGGCCTTTCGAGCTTGCCCAGGGGCCTATTGAGTCTGTTCAAGGGCCTCTTGAACTTGCCTAGGGACCATTATAGTCTGTTCAGGGGCCTCTCGAGCTTTCCCAATGGTCCATTGATCCTGTTCAGGGCCCTCTCGAACCTGCTCAGGGGCTATTAGAGTCTGTTCAGGGGCCTCTCGAGCTTATCAAAAGGACCATTGCGTCTGTGAACGGGGCCCTCGAGCCTGCCCAGGGACTGCTAGCCGTCGCCTGGAGCGCCTGCTATAGCTGGAGCGCCTGCTAGCAGTGGTCGGCGCGGTCATAATGAGCGATAATGTACTGTATTCTGGCCCACGTGGTGCAATGTTTGCTTGGGTTAAAAATGGTGGTAATTTCATAAATTTGATGCGTTTTTGAATTCGGGGGGGGGATGGGGTGGTAGTACAAAACATTTAACAACTTCCCTCTCGGGAGACTGTGTGCTGCAATATTCGTCAGCCAGGGGCGTCGCCCATGGGAGGGTTGGGGGAGGGGTTTGGACCCCCCACTCTTAGAAGCGGGGGGGGGGGGGGGGGTTCTACCCCCCTCCCCACACTTTTTGCGGGAAAAATTAACAATTTATCATACACATTGCCTTTGTATCAGTCAAAATCCAGCTGTCCAGAACTGGGAAATTTCGCGTCGCTTCGCGGCATGACACAAGTTTCGCAATTGCTCATACAAATTTGGAAAATGGGAAAATTAATTTAATTAACCCTATGCCCTGTTGGGGGCAGATTCTGCCCCCTCCCCCTGGTGAGTTTTCTCTTGCCGCTACTAAACCTTAGGCCTAGCGTCTTCAAACTTTGTGACTTTTCCTAACTTTGAATGGCACGTGTTGTGTCAAAATTTTGGGGAAAATCGGTCCAGCAGAGGTGGTGCCAGGCTCCTGTTTTGGGACGGTGTGACGAATGCGGTTGTACGGCGCATACTTCCTTCGTAGTTTGTGGTCCAATAAATGCTTCAGAAACATTTTCAATGCAATATGCATCATATATACTGGGATTATACATGTTTGTTGGCAGAGGCGCACTCAGGTACACAAATTGGGAGGCGATACCATACCTCAAATTAGGTCCCACTTCAAATTAGTAAGATGATAAAAGTGTTACTCGCATGGTGCTCCCACGTTATTTTCCTGGATCCGCTTATGGGCAATATATTAAATTTAACAAATTATAGCAAGTAATGCCCACATGTGACGTTCATGTCGTCCCAAACCATCAGGAACAACACAAATTTGTTATAAAAAAATGCCCCCCCCCCCATTTTATATCTCCTGAATACGCCTATGATTTTTGATTTGGTATTTATCTTTTGGTATATTGAAGACCAGTACATTTGAGGCTTAAAAACGTTTGGGGCATGCAAATCGGCCAAACCACATGGCCGCAATGACCTTTCAAAAAAGACCCAAAATTTTCGTTTTTTGCCCGATGCCCCCCCCCCCCATTTTTGAGAAAACAGAAATTTGGGCCCCTTAAAGAAAGATCTTGTCATGAGGAATCGAAGGGCGTTTTCCCATCGAAATCGACAGAGCGGTTCGCGAGATCTCTGGGGGGGGGATCTGACCCCCCCCCCCCCCGCAGGTTAACGTAACTTTGTGCCGCTCGCAGGGAATAGGGTCAAGTATCTGGCAGAGGCTCTCCTTGGCGGTAATTGCTGGCCCCAGTGCCCATTCCCTTCATAAAATATTCACTTTCAAGCAGGCAACATGTTTAGCTAGTCTGCCGAGTTCCGAAAAAAGGCGACGAGAACGCAAGGACGAGGAGATCGGACCTGACAGCTGCTCCAGCGGTGACCAATTTGCTGGACCGAAGAGCTAATAGTGGGAATAGGCCAGGACCATCTACCCAAGCCATCTCCCTCCAAGCTCCTCCAGATCCACAGGGACCATTTATGCGCGGAAAAGTTGTTCTGCCTCTTACTGCTTTCAAACCATTTGCGCTGTTACCAGTTGTTTGTTACAGTTCGGTACATGTGTAAATGTATACAGTCACATGCGGAACTTTATATACTTTTGGGGTTGTAGCTACAACTGCATCCTCAAAAACTACAACCCCAATCATGAATATTACAACCCCAACATAGCCAGTGAATGCCTACCCAAGTAAATACATACTGTAAAGTGTAAACGGTACGCAAAACCAAAGGATTTGTCAATAACAATTATAACAAAACAATTAATAAATATATGAACACAGAAAAGGACAAACTTTAAAATGTTAGTAAAGTTTGTCATAAAATAACATTTAAAATCCAACAATAGGTAGTACAACATGTTATCCCAAAATTACTGAGAAAGACTATGTAGGTACCCAGGGGTGTAGGGTCATATTCAGTTGGGTCATAAACACTATAGAACAACACTACTTACTGACAAACGGGTAACATTTTTGTCAATTTCAGACACCCACAAAATGGCAATCTATAGGTGTTAACATACAAACATGAGCAAAACAAGATTGAGTGTAGCATATTTTACACTGGGCTTAGTTCTGGATAGGTCACACATTTAACATTAGAATGCACCCTTACGCGGTTGGCAAAAGTTATATTACATTTTGAGCTCAAATATGTTGGTGAAATTGACACTTAATGAAGAACTTGAACAATATTATAAATATTTTGGTGTGTGAAAGACGTGAAGGCATACCAATCATCCTGAGCTGGAAAAAGACCACAAATAATCATAGACCCAAATCAAATGAGTTTAAATTTAGGATTACCACAACCTTCAATTTTTAGCCAGACAAACATTATTTTCACAAGATATACCTGGTCATGGTGTTGAAAAGTAGAGGGCCACATCAGTAAAAGTCATTTTAAAAGAGAATATCCTAATCCAACATCAATCAAACAAAAACGCATGTGAAAACAGCATAAATATTGAAATCAATAGCCATATACCAGCCTATACCTAGCGGCTCTATGGGCTGCTAAAGGCAAAATAAATGTACATATTTGACATAGCTGCGTCATATTTGTCTCTTTTATTAAGCTACGTCAAATTAGCAGTAGATTGATATTGCCCAGTAGTATCAATCTATTGGGCAATCTACAATTGTGAGGCACGTAGCCTCATAAATTCCTGAAACTTGGCAGGTACGTCCTACTTGCCACGCTGAACACGAAAAACGTAAAATTAGTCTGGAACGCGGGCTACTTTCAGAGTTATACCGTTTTGGAGATTTACAGTTTTGAGTCCCGTCGCCTCAGAATCGCCTGAAACTTGGCAGGTAGGCCCTCCTTGCCACGCTGAACACGAAAAACGTAAGATTAGCCTGGAACACGGGCTACTTTCATATTTTTTTTAAGTTTTGAATGTCTGTCTTCCTTTATTTTGAAACGAATGCGCAGGAATTGGAAGCTTTCCGCGTCAAGTTAGCCAGATATTCAACTGACAGACATTCAAAACTTAAAACGTTATAACTTTAAAAGTAGCCCGTGTTCCAGGATAATTTTACGTTTTTCGTGTTCAGCGTGGCAATTAGAACCTACCTGTCAAGTTTCATGCAATTCTGATGCGACGGGCCTCAAAATTATAGATTGGGCAATATCAATCAGCTGCTAATTTTACGTACGTCTTTTATTATTCCTAAAAGGCAGGGTATTAACCCTCGCCCTACGGGGGGGCCTGACAGGCCCCCCTCCTGAGCTTTTTCTTAAATAACTTTGTATACATGCAATGCATCTTGCTGAAATTTTTGGTAGTTGAGTTTACAACAATTATACGTAGGCTGTAAAACTTTAATTGAAATTGGTTGAGTAGTTTGGGAGATAATCATGTTTTGATGACGTCATGTTGGTAAAAAATGAGAAATATTTACAAAATCGTAGAAAACAGAGTTTTGAAACAAATTGCAAACGCAATAACTCAAAGATACAAAATGGCATTCTCTTTAAAATGGCGATCTCGGATTTGCAAAATTTTGGGGTTTTGACCCCTAAAATGTAAAAAAAAAAAAAAAATCCCCACAAAATCAAAACTTTCAAAGATATTAGAAAAACCGGAATATATGTGAGAGTACTGAGTATGCACAATACCCATACTAAATTTCAAAGCAATATCTTCATTTTTGACTAAGTGATGGCTCTCTAAGTGTACGAAACTGATGACGTCATTTTTTTAATAACTTTTTTATACTTTTTTGACAAGATACGAACAAATAATTACCGTTTCTGTATTTCTGAGCCACAACTGGTCTAGGAACATGCCTTTTTATTTACATTTATCAATTTCTCATTTTGAGGTAAATCTCTGTTCTGGACGTGGTTAATCCGAGGTCATTCACTTGACTTGGAAGGTCACCCGTTGACCTGAAACCTAAAAATTTCATACTGTTAGATTCCTCTCATGACAGGCAACATGCTGGTTCTTACCGCATTGCTCTAAGTTGCTTAGTTTGGAAGTTAACAGGGGGCCTGTCAGCCCCCCGTAGGGCGAAGGTGAAAAAAGCTCCCGTAGGGCGAGGGTTAATCCATCACCGAAATGACCACTTTCTCATTGACTTCCATGTTGAAGCATCGCCATTTATTTCTCAAGCTTTTATCCTAACCTTACCTAACTTCACCTCCCGTCACCTAACCTCACCTCACCTCACCTCACCTCACCTCACCTCACCTCACCTCACCTCACCTAACCCTTGGAGCCAGTTTACATAATTTTAAAGAAGTCCATCGGCCGAAGCCCGAAATCCTCAATATGTGTGACGTTTCGGTGATTTTAAGTCATTTACGGTGATAAAGTTAGTCATTTCGGTGATGGGATTAATTTATTGCCTTACTAAAATAATCTGTTTGGTTCTCGCCTAATTTGTTTGCCTTGTGCATGGGTGGATAATCCTATAGGGCAGCCCCGGCTGCGGCCGGGGCAACTTCAAAGTTGCCCCGGCGGGGCCGGGGCGGCCACTTTTGGGAGACCTTTGTTTGCAAGACCTTAGTTATTATTTAAAAAGAATACAGAAACGCAAATATAATCCCAGCATAAAAATGCATACTTGGTACGACTATCTGTGAAAAATATGGGTAAAATTGCGCTTTTGGTGCGCTTTCGAAATGGGGGGAGGGGGGTAGTAAAAGGAGGCTGAGCCTTGCCAACTTTGTCTTAGTGAACACCTCGGGCAGGTCAGAAAACTTATATTTTCGGGGGAGGCACAGTTGGGGTCGTTATCTCCGGTCTAAAGGAGGCATATTGTCCGATCTAAAGGGGTGCCGCCGGCTCTCACGACTCAAGGGGCGCCACCTGCATAGCGACGGATTCGGATTCGAATTCAGCGTCGAGTAGCGATTCGCTTCAAAATGTGGTGACAGGTCAATTGGAGCACGCTGATCACGAAAATGGCATTCATTTTGACATTCACGGTAATCTTAACAGAAGTTATTGTCCGATCGCCAAAATAATGGTCTCATTCGATTCCTCGGGTCAGTATATATAGCCGTAGCCTTCGCAACCTCACTCGTAGCAAATAACATTGTCCCTCAATTTCAAGATCAATGGCGATTGGATGATAACTTCGGGTCGTTTTGAGTCCTTTGACCTTGAAATTGAGGGTCAATGTCATTTGCCACGAGTGAGTTTGCGAAGGCTGTGGCTAGATATTAACCCGAGGAATCGAATGAGACCATTATTTTGTCAATTAGACAATAACATCGGGTCGATATTAACCCGAGGAATCGAATGAGACCATTATTTTGGCGATCGGACAATAACTTCGGATTATTTGTCCTTTGACCCTGAAAATGAGGGTCAAGGTCATTTGCCTCCAGTGAGGTTTCGAAAGCTGCGCCTAGATATTGACCCGAGGAATAGAATGATACCATTATTTTTTTTTGCGATCGGACAATAACTTCGTGTCGTTTTGAGCCACCCCGTCCTTTGACCTTGAAGATGATTTTGAAGATGACCTTAAAGGTCAAAATGAATGTCATTTGCGTGATCAGCGTGCCCCAATTGAACTGTTCCCACATTTTGAAGCAAATCGCTACTCGACGCTGAATTCGAATCCGATTCCGTCACCTACTTCACGGACATCCACCGCCACGTGCCCCCTAGGGCCCCTTGGTTGCGCCCCTGTCCTCGGCCGGGGCAACTTTGAAAACAATTATCCACCCATGGCCTTGTGAGTTGTGGGAAATATCAAAAATGTTATATGTATGTTTATATCTCACTGTAATATATAAAAGGACCGGACCTGGACCATTGGCATCACCAGGAGGTGCCTTTCTTGCAAGAAATGGCTAGTTGCTGAATCACACCATTTATGTACAACCTTAATATTGATATTGGCTGATTATTGGTGTGCGAGCTACCATGAGGTAGTCTACTTTGACCTAACATGATACTTTCATTTTTTTTTAAAGATTGCAGCACACCTTGCTGTTGCTAAAATGCGTCAGTAATGAGGTAATACAACCTATGTTCATTCTAAGGTGTTAAACTTAAAATTTTGCACATACTTCGTTTTTATCATTAGTCGCTTTTACTACCCCCCCCCCCCCCCCCCCCGGTCGCCGACTCAATTACAACCCCAACGAAAAACAAAAAGTTCCGCCTCTGTATACAGTTATTATTATCATATGTACTATTGAGCGCTGACTGCCACCGGTCATCGTGATTTACTATCCGAGGCTAATGTACATGAACAACTACCTGTATTTCAATATTTTGCATCATACCGAGATGTGCAACCAGGAAAAGAGGTTACCTAACTTGGCTCCACTCACGGTCGGGTTCCAATATTAAAATTTAGTTTTCCAGGACCTAAAATAGACAAATCACGCCGCTTCGCGGCGTCACATCGGTAGTTATCGTCATAACGAAGCCATAGTCCTCGTCTTCGGTTCGTCGTAACTCTGAATTGAATGAATAGAGTTGTTAGCTTCTTATCCTCTACAAGGCCCACCGCCTATATTTATGAGTTTTATCAGGCAAACACGTACAAATTTCGCGCCGCTTCTGCGATGCTATCTAAAAGTACCTACCTATATTATAACATGACAATCCACACAACAACGAAAAATGCTGCAAAGGCTTAAATACACGTATAAATAGGGGTACATTTTGCCGTCATTTCGGCCGCCGCCCTCCCCCTCAAAAGCCGACCCCCACCTGTTGTCAGCTAAGATAGTTTTGTTTTTCTCCTGTACGTAACAATACAAATTAGTAATGCGCTCAGTACAACGCCTACTGAGGGTCCTGGTCCAATCCAGCTCATCAAAAGTTAACGAAGAAAATTTGTTAAGAATGCCACTTATGTCCTCACAAAATGAAGTGGCCGAAATCCGTAGAGTTTTTCATATCCAGTTTTGTTTTTGTTTGGGGGGGGGGCTCTCCTAGAGGTTATTTGTACAGATTCATCCGCCTCGCTCTCCGCCATTTTTTTTTAATTCGCGACTACATCAACCTGTTAATTTCCAAAATTCGACAACACCTTAAATATCTTCTCAACAAGCAAGTTTCAATAAAACTCCTTTGAATTCCAGGACATGCCGGGATAAATGGCAATGACGAAACCGATAAATTGGCCAAATTGAGTCTGCAGTCTCCTTCAAAAAATAATCTTCCAAGCCCGCTACCAGACACCCTAAGTTATATTCACCATCAATTTGACACATTGCGCCAGCGCGAATGGAACGCCGCTCCGCACTTTCACCTTCACCCAATAAAGCCAAAAGTCACACATTACAAATCTAGCCACCAGAATTGCAGAGAAAAGGAAATTGTTTTAGCGCGCCTTAAAACCAGACACACCAAAATTACACATTATCACATTCTCGACCAGCTTCCGCCTCCAAATTGCCAACATAACCCAGGTTACCCGTGGTACACAATCAAGCATTTTCTTCTCAGCTGTCCAGTTTATAATGTTAATCGTCAGCAGATCATTAACTACACACGGCACAAAAATATTGCACTGAACCTCTAAACGCTCTTGGGCGATGATTATCCGGAACTAATTAGCCTCCTATTCGACTTTCTCTACAAAACACCCTTAGTTAATCAAATATAACTTGGATCTTTTGTCTAGCGCAATGTTGGCTCTATGCGCAGGTTTTTCCCCTTTGCGGTAGACGCTGGGTTTTTATTATTTAAGACTTTTCTCCCAGCTAAATACATCCCACAACAAGGTTTCGCCGGGGTGCCGGAGCCAGGGAGACTGGCAACAGTCTCCCGTTGCTGCAATGATAGCATCCCGACTCCGTCAACACTAACACCTTTCTCAAGTGTATGTCCAAGTGTGTGTGTGTGTGTGTGTGTGTGTGTGTGTGTGTGTGTGTGTGTGTGTGTGTGTGTGTGTGTGTGTGTGTGTGTGTGTGTGTGTGTGTGTGTGTGTGTGTGTGTGTGTGTGTGTGTGTGTGTGTGTGTGTGTGTGTGTGTGTGTGTGTGTGTGTGTGTGTGTGTGTGTGTGTGTGTGTGTGTGTGTG
>JAXIVJ010017833.1:22500-25018 GCA_036785665.1 Chirona hameri | reverse complement strand
AGTGTACCCGCGGAGCCAGTATGATGATAGTGTGTACTATGTATCTCTATGCGCAGTGTACTCGCGGAGCCAGTATGATGATAGTGTGTACTATGTATCTCTATGTGCAGGGTACCCGCGGATCCAGTATGATGATAGTGTGTACTATGTATTTCTATGTACAGTGTACCCGTGGAGCCAGTATGATGATAGTGTGTACTATGTATCTCTATGTACAGTGTACCCGCGGAGCCAGTATGATGATAGTGTGTACTATGTATCTCTATGTACAGTGTACCCGCGGAGCCAGTATGATGATAGTGTGTACTATGTATATCTATGTACAGTGTACCCGCGGAGCCAGTATGATGATAGTGTGTACTATGTATCTATATGTGCAGTGTACCCGCGGAGCCAGTATGATGATAGTGTGTACTATGTATCTCTATGTACAGTGTACCCGCGGAGCCAGTATGATGATAGTGTGTACTATGTATCTCTATGTACAGTGTACCCGCGGAGCCAGTATGATGATAGTGTGTACTATGTATCTCTATGTGCAGTGTACCCGCGGAGCCAGTATGATGATAGTGTGTACTATGTATCTCTGTGTACAGTGTACCCGCGGAGCCAGTATGATGATAGTGTGTACTATGTATGTCTATGTGCAGTGTACCCGCGGAGCCAGTATGATGATAGTGTGTACTGTGTATCTCTATGTACAGTATACCCGAGGAGGCAGTATGATGATAGTGTGTACTATGTATCTCTATGTACAGTGTACCCGAAGAGCCAGTATGATGATACTGTGTACTATGTATGTCTATGTGCAGTGTACCCGCGGAGCCAGTATGATGATAGTGTGTACTATGTATCTCTATGTGCAGTGTACCCGCAGGGCCAGTATGATGATAGTGTGTACTATGTATCTCTATGTGTGCAGTGTACCCGCGGAGCCAGTATGATGATAGTGTGTACTATGTATCTCTATGTGTGCAGTGTACCCGCGGAGCCAGTATGATGATAGTGTGTACTATGTATCTCTATGTACAGTGTACCCGCGGAGTCAGTATGATGATAGTGTGTACTATATATCTCTATGTGCAGTGTACCCGCGGAGCCAGTATGATGATAGTGTGTACTATGTATATCTATGTACAATGTACCCGCGGAGCCAGTATGATGATAGTGTGTACTATATATCTCTATGTGCAGTGTACCCGCGGAGCCAGTATGATGATAGTGTGTACTATGTATCTCTATGTGCAGTGTACCCCGCGGAGCCAGTATGATGATAGTGTGTACTATGTATTTCTATGTGCGGTGTACCCGCGAAGCCAGTATGATGATAGTGTGTACTATGTATTTATATGTGCAGTGTACCCGCGGAGCAGAGCCAGTATGATGATAGTGTGTACTATGTATCTCTATGTGCAGTGTACCCGTGGATCCAGTATGATGATAGTGTGTACTATGTATCTATATGTGCAGTGTACCCGCGGAGCCAGTATGATGATAGTGTGTACTATGTATCTCTATGTACAGTGTACCCGCGGAGCCAGTATGATGATAGTGTGTACTATGTATCTCTATGTGTGCAGTGTACCCGCGGAGCCAGTATGATGATAGTGTGTACTATGTATCTCTATGTGCAGTGTACCCGCGGATCCAGTATGATGATAGTACGTACTATGTATCTCTATGTGCAGTGTACCCGCGGAGCCAGTATGATGATAGTGTGTACTATGTATCTCTATGTACAGTGTACCCGCGGAGCCAGTATGATGATAGTGTGTACTATGTATCTCTATGTGCAGTGTACCCGCGGAGCCAGTATGATGATAGTGTGTACTATGTATCTCTATGTGTGCAGTGTACCCGCGGAGCCAGTTTGATGATAGTGTGTACTATGTATCTATATGTACAGTGTACCCGTGGAGCCAGTATGATGATAGTGTGTACTATGTATCTCTATGTATGCAGTGTACCCGCGGAGCCAGTATGATGATAGTGTGTACTATGTATCTATATGTGCAGTGTAGCCGCGGAGCCAGTATGATGATAGTGTGTACTATGTATCTCTATGTGCAGTGTACCCGCGGAGCCAGTATGATGATAGTGTGTACTATGTATCTCTATGTGTGCAGTGTACCCGCGGAGCCAGTTTGATGATAGTGTGTACTATGTATCTATATGTACAGTGTACCCGCGGAGCAGAGCCAGTATGATGATAGTGTGTACTATGTATCTCTATGTATGCAGTGTACCCGCGGAGCCAGTATGATGATAGTGTGTACTATGTATCTATATGTGCAGTGAAGCCGCGGAGCCAGTATGATGATAGTGTGTACTATGTATCTCTATGTACAGTGTACCCGCGGAGCCTGTATGATGATAGTGTGTACTATGTATCTCTATGTGCAGTGTACCCGCGGAGCCAGTATGATGATAGTGTGTACTATGTATCTCTATGTGCAGTGTACCCGCGGAGCCAGTATGATGATAGTGTGTACTATGTATCTCTATGTGTGCAGTGTAC
>JAXIVJ010017833.1:0-17500 GCA_036785665.1 Chirona hameri | reverse complement strand
GTATGATGATAGTGTGTACTATATATCTCTATGTGCAGTGTACCCGCGGAGCCAGTATGATGATAGTGTGTACTATGTATCTCTATGTGCAGTGTACCCCGCGGAGCCAGTATGATGATAGTGTGTACTATGTATTTCTATGTGCGGTGTACCCGCGAAGCCAGTATGATGATAGTGTGTACTATGTATTTATATGTGCAGTGTACCCGCGGAGCAGAGCCAGTATGATGATAGTGTGTACTATGTATCTCTATGTGCAGTGTACCCGTGGATCCAGTATGATGATAGTGTGTACTATGTATCTATATGTGCAGTGTACCCGCGAGCCAGTATGATGATAGTGTGTACTATGTATCTCTATGTACAGTGTACCCGCGGAGCCAGTATGATGATAGTGTGTACTATGTATCTCTATGTGTGCAGTGTACCCGCGGAGCCAGTATGATGATAGTGTGTACTATGTATCTCTATGTGCAGTGTACCCGCGGATCCAGTATGATGATAGTACGTACTATGTATCTCTATGTGCAGTGTACCCGCGGAGCCAGTATGATGATAGTGTGTACTATGTATCTCTATGTACAGTGTACCCGCGGAGCCAGTATGATGATAGTGTGTACTATGTATCTCTATGTGCAGTGTACCCGCGGAGCCAGTATGATGATAGTGTGTACTATGTATCTCTATGTGTGCAGTGTACCCGCGGAGCCAGTTTGATGATAGTGTGTACTATGTATCTATATGTACAGTGTACCCGTGGAGCCAGTATGATGATAGTGTGTACTATGTATCTCTATGTATGCAGTGTACCCGCGGAGCCAGTATGATGATAGTGTGTACTATGTATCTATATGTGCAGTGTAGCCGCGGAGCCAGTATGATGATAGTGTGTACTATGTATCTCTATGTGCAGTGTACCCGCGGAGCCAGTATGATGATAGTGTGTACTATGTATCTCTATGTGTGCAGTGTACCCGCGGAGCCAGTTTGATGATAGTGTGTACTATGTATCTATATGTACAGTGTACCCGCGGAGCAGAGCCAGTATGATGATAGTGTGTACTATGTATCTCTATGTATGCAGTGTACCCGCGGAGCCAGTATGATGATAGTGTGTACTATGTATCTATATGTGCAGTGAAGCCGCGGAGCCAGTATGATGATAGTGTGTACTATGTATCTCTATGTACAGTGTACCCGCGGAGCCTGTATGATGATAGTGTGTACTATGTATCTCTATGTGCAGTGTACCCGCGGAGCCAGTATGATGATAGTGTGTACTATGTATCTCTATGTGCAGTGTACCCGCGGAGCCAGTATGATGATAGTGTGTACTATGTATCTCTATGTGTGCAGTGTACCCGCGGAGCCAGTTTGATGATAGTGTGTACTATGTATCTATATGTACAGTATACCCGCGGAGCAGAGCCAGTATGATGATAGTGTGTACTATGTATCTCTATGTATGCAGTGTACCCGCGGAGCCAGTATCATGATAGTGTGTACTATGTATCTATATGTGCAGTGAAGCCGCGGAGCCAGTATGATGATAGTGTGTACTATGTATCTCTATGTGCAGTGTACCCGCGGAGCCAGTATGATGATAGTGTGTACTATGTATCTCTATGTACAGTGTACCCGCGGAGCCGGTATGATGATAGTGTGTACTATGTATATATATGTACAGTGTACCCGCGGAGTCAGTATGATGATAGTGTGTACTATGTATCTCTATGTACAGTGTACCCGCGGAGCCAGTATGATGATAGTGTGTACTATGTATCTCTATGTACAGTGTACCCGCGGAGCCAGTATGATGATAGTGTGTACTATGTATCTCTATGTGCAGCGTACCGCGGAGCCAGTATGATGATAGTGTGTACTATGTATCTATATGTACAGTGTACCCGCGGAGCCAGTATGATGATAGTGTGTACTATGTATCTCTATGTGCAGTGTACCCGCGGAGCCAGTATGATGATAGTGTGTACTATGTATATCTATGTACAGTGTACTCGCGGAGCAGAGCCAGTATGATGATAGTGTGTACTATGTATATATATGTGCATTGTACCCGCGGAGCCAGTATGATGATAGTGTGTACTATATATCTCTATGTGCAGTGTATCACGCGGAGCCAGTATGATGATAGTGTGTACTTTATATCTCTAAGTACAGTGTACCCGCGGAGCCAGTATGATGATAGTGTGTACTATGTATCTCTATGTACAGTGTACCCGTGGAGTCAGTATGATGATAGTGTGTACTATATATCTCTATGTACAGTGTACCCGTGGAGTCAGTATGATGATAGTGTGTACTATATATCTATGTACAGTGTACCCGCGGAGCCAGTATGATGATAGTGTGTACTATATATCTATGTACAGTGTACCCGCGGAGCCAGTATGATGATAGTGTGTACTATGTATCTCTATGTGCAGTGCACCCGCGGAGTCAGTATGATGATAGTGTGTACTATGTATCTCTATGTGCAGTGTACCCGCGGAGCCAGTATGATGATAGTGTGTACTATGTATCTCTATGTACAGTGTACCCGTGGAGCCAGTATGATGATAGTGTGTACTATGTATCTCTATGTGCAGTGTACCCGCGGAGCCAGTATGATGATAGTGTGTACTATATATCTCTATGTGCAGTGTATCCCGCGGAGCCAGTATGATGATAGTGTGTACTATATATCTCTATGTACAGTGTACCGGCGGAGCCAGAATGATGATAGTGTGTATTATATATCTCTATGTGCAGTGTATCCCGCGGAGCCAGTATGATGATAGTGTGTACTATATATATCTATGTACAGTGTACCCGCGGAGCCAGTATGATGATAGTGTGTACTATGTATATATATGTACAGTGTATCCGCGGAGCCAGTATGATGATAGTGTGTACTATGTATCTCTATGTGCAGTGTACCCGCGGAACCAGTATGATGATAGTGTGTACTATGTATCTCTATGTACAGTGTACCCGCGGAGCCAGTATGATGATAGTGTGTACTATGTTATGTATCTCTATGTCCAGTGTACCCGCGGAGCCAGTATGATGATAGTGTACTATGTATATATATATATATATATATATATATATATATATATATATATATATATATATATATATATATATATATGTGCAGTGTACCCGCGGAGCCAGTATGATGATAGTGTGTACTATGTAACTCTATGTGCAGTTACCGCAGAGCCTGCATGATGATAGTGTGTACTATGTATCTCTATGCGCAGTGTACTCGCGGAGCCAGTATGATGATAGTGTGTACTATGTATCTCTATGTACAGTGTACCCGCGGAGCCAGTATGATGATAGTGCGTACTATGTATCTCTATGTACAGTGTACCCGCGGAGCCAGTATGATGATAGTGTGTACTATGTATCTCTATGTACAGTGTACCCGCGGAGCCAGTATGATGATAGTGTGTACTATGTATCTCTATGCGCAGTGTACTCGCGGAGCCAGTATGATGATAGTGTGTACTATGTATCTCTATGTGCAGTGTACCCGCGGATCCAGTATGATGATAGTGTGTACTATGTATCTCAATGTACAGTGTACCCGCGGAGCCAGTATGATGATAGTGTGTACTATGTATCTCTATGTACAGTGTACCCGCGGAGCCAGTATGATGATAGTGTGTACTATGTATCTCTATGTACAGTGTACCCGCGGAGCCAGTATGATGATAGTGTGTACTATGTATCTCTATGTACAGTGTACCCGCGCAGCCAGAATGATGATAGTGTGTACTATGTATCTCTATGTGCAGTGTACCCGCGGAGCCAGTATGATGATAGTGTGTACTATGTATCTCTATGTACAGTGTACCCGCGGAGCCAGTATGATGATAGTGTGTACTATGTATCTCTATGTACAGTGTACCCGCGGAGCCAGTATGATGATAGTGTGTACTATGTATCTCTATGTGCAGTGTACCCGCGGAGCCAGTATGATGATAGTGTGTACTATGTATCTCTGTGTACAGTGTACCCGCGGAGCCAGTATGATGATAGTGTGTACTATGTACACACTATGTATCTCTATGTGTGCAGTGTACCCGCGGAGCAAGTATGATGATAGTGTGTACTATGTATCTCTATGTACAGTGTACCCGCGGAGTCAGTATGATGATAGTGTGTACTATATATCTCTATGTGCAGTGTACCCGCGGAGCCAGTATGATGATAGTGTGTACTATGTATCTCTATGTGCAGTGTACCCCGCGGAGCCAGTATGATGATAGTGTGTACTATCATCATACTGGCCCTGCGGGTACACTGCACATAGAGATACATAGTACACACTATCATCATACTGGCTCCGCGGGTACACTGCACATAGACATACATAGTACACACTATCATCATACTGACTCTTCGGGTACACTGTACATAGAGATACATAGTACACACTATCATCATACTGGCTCCGCGGGTATACTGTACATAGAGATACACAGTACACACTATCATCATTCTGGCTCCGCGGGTACACTGCACATAGACATACATAGTACACACTATCATCATACTGGCTCCGCGGGTACACTGTACACAGAGATACATAGTACACACTATCATCATACTGGCTCTGCGGGTACACTGCACATAGAGATACATAGTACACACTATCATCAAACTGGCTCCGCGGGTACACTGTACACAGAGATACATAGTACACACTATCATCATACTGGCTCCGCGGGTACACTGTACATAGAGATACATAGTACACACTATCATCATACTGGCTCCGCGGGTACACTGCACATAGAGATACATAGTACACACTATCATCATACTGGCTCCGCGGGTACACTGTACATAGAGATACATAGTACACACTATCATCATACTGGCTCCGCGGGTACACTGTACATAGAGATACATAGTACACACTATCATCATACTGGCTCCGCAGGTACACTGCGCATAGAGATACATAGTACAAACTATCATCATACTGGCTCCGCGGGTACACTGTAGACATAGAGATACATAGTACACACTAGCATCATACTGGCTCCGCGGGTACACTGCACATAGAGATACATAGTACACACTATCATCATACTGGCTCCGCGGGTACACTGCACATAGAGATACATAGTACACACTATCATCATACTGGATCCGAGGGTACACTGACAGAGATACATAGTACACACTATCATCATACTGGCTCCGCGGGTACATTGTACATAGATATACATAGTACACACTATCATCATACTGGCTCCGCGGGTACGCTGTACATATATATATACATAGTAAACACTATCATCATACTGGCTCCGCGGGTACACTGTACACATAGAGATACATAGTACACACTATCATCATACTGGCTCCGCGGGTACACTGTACATAAAGATACATAGTACACACTATCATCACATGTGCAGTGTGCAGTGTACCCGCGGAGCCAGTATGATGATAGTGTGTACTATGTATATCTATGTACAGTGTACTCGCGGAGCAGAGCCAGTATGATGATAGTGTGTACTATGTATATATATGTGCAGTGTACCCGCGGAGCCAGAATGATGATAGTGTGTACTATGTATCTCTATGTGCAGCGTACCGCGGAGCCTGTATGATGATAGTGTGTACTATGTATCTCTATGTACAGTGTACCCGTGGAGCCAGTATGATGATAGTGTGTACTATGTATCTCTATGTGCAGTGTACCCGCGGAGCCAGTATGATGATAGTATGTAATATATATATCTCTATGTGCAGTGTATCCCGCGGAGCCAGTATGATGATAGTGTGTACTATGTATCTATATGTGCAGTGTACCGCGGAGCCTGTATGATGATAGTGTGTACTATGTATCTCTATGTACAGTGTACCCGTGGAGCCAGTATGATGATAGTGCGTACTATGTATCTCTATGTACAGTGTACCCGCGGAGCCAGTATGATGATAGTGTGTATTATATATCTCTATGTGCAGTGTATCCCGCGGAGCCAGTATGATGATAGTGTGTACTATATATATCTATGTACAGTGTACCCGCGGAGCCAGTATGATGATAGTGTGTACTATGTATATATATGTACAGTGTATCCGCGGAGCCAGTATGATGATAGTGTGTACTATGTATCTCTATGTGCAGTGTACCCGCGGAACCAGTATGATGATAGTGTGTACTATGTATCTCTATGTACAGTGTATCCGCGGAGCCAGTATGATGATAGTGTGTACTATGTCACGTATCTCTATGTGCAGTGTACCCGCGGAGCCAGAATGATGATAGTGTACTATGTATATATATATATATATATATATATATATATATATATATATATATATATATATATATATATATATATATATATATATATATATATGTGCATTGTACCCGCGGAGCCAGTATGATGATAGTGTGTACTATGTAACTCTATGTGCAGTTACCGCAGAGCCTGCATGATGATAGTGTGTACTATGTATCTCTATGCGCAGTGTACTCGCGGATCCAGTATGATGATAGTGTGTACTATGTATCTCTATGTACAGTGTACCCGCGGAGCCAGTATGATGATAGTGCGTACTATGTATCTCTATGTACAGTGTACCCGCGGAGCCAGTATGATGATAGTGTGTACTATGTATCTCTATGCGCAGTGTACTCGCGGAGCCAGTATGATGATAGTGTGTACTATGTATCTCTATGTGCAGTGTACCCGCGGATCCAGTATGATGATAGTGTGTACTATGTATCTCTATGTACAGTGTACCCGCGGAGCCAGTATGATGATAGTGTGTACTATGTATCTCTATGTACAGTGTACCCGCGGAGCCAGTATGATGATAGTGTGTACTATGTATCTCTATGCGCAGTGTACTCGCGGAGCCAGTATGATGATAGTGTGTACTATGTATCTCTATGTGCAGTGTACCCGCGGATCCAGTATGATGATAGTGTGTACTATGTATCTCTATGTACAGTGTACCCGCGGAGCCAGTATGATGATAGTGTGTACTATGTATCTCTATGTACAGTGTACCCGCGGAGCCAGTATGATGATAGTGTGTACTATGTATCTCTATGTACAGTGTACCCGCGGAGCCAGTATGATGATAGTGTGTACTATGTATCTCTAGTACAGTGTACCCGCGGAGCCAGTATGATGATAGTGTGTACTATGTATCTCTATGTGCAGTGTACCCGCGGAGCCAGTATGATGATAGTGTGTACTATGTATCTCTATGTACAGTGTACCCGCGGAGCCAGTATGATGATAGTGTGTACTATGTATCTCTATGTACAGTGTACCCGCGGAGCCAGTATGATGATAGTGTGTACTATGTATCGCTATGTGCAGTGTACCCGCGGAGCCAGTATGATGATAGTGTGTACTATGTATCTCCGTGTACAGTGTACCCGCGGAGCCAGTATGATGATAGTGTGTACTATGTACACACTATGTATCTCTATGTGTGCAGTGTACCCGCGGAGCCAGTATGATGATAGTGTGTACTATGTATCTCTATGTACAGTGTACCCGCGGAGTCAGTATGATGATAGTGTGTACTATATATCTCTATGTGCAGTGTACCCGCGGAGCCAGTATGATGATAGTGTGTACTATGTATCTCTATGTGCAGTGTACCCCGCGGAGCCAGTATGATGATAGTGTGTACTATCATCATACTGGCCCTGCGGGTACACTGCACATAGAGATACATAGTACACACTATCATCATACTGGCTCCGCGGGTACACTGCACATAGACATACATAGTACACACTATCATCATACTGGCTCTTCGGGTACACTGTACATAGAGATACATAGTACACACTATCATCATACTGGCTCCGCGGGTATACTGTACATAGAGATACACAGTACACACTATCATCATTCTGGCTCCGCGGGTACACTGCACATAGACATACATAGTACACACTATCATCATACTGGCTCCGCGGGTACACTGTACACAGAGATACATAGTACACACTATCATCATACTGGCTCTGCGGGTACACTGCACATAGAGATACATAGTACACACTATCATCATACTGGCTCCGCGGGTACACTGTACACAGAGATACATAGTACACACTATCATCATACTGGCTCCGCTGGTACACTGTACATAGAGATACATAGTACACACTATCATCATACTGGCTCCGCGGGTACACTGCACATAGAGATACATAGTACACACTATCATCATACTGGCTCCGCGGGTACACTGTACATAGAGATACATAGTACACACTATCATCATACTGGCTCCGCGGGTACACTGTACATAGAGATACATAGTACACACTATCATCATACTGGCTCCGCAGGTACACTGCACATAGAGATACATAGTACACACTATCATCATACTGGCTCCGCGGGTACACTGTAGACATAGAGATACATAGTACACACTAGCATCATACTGGCTCCGCGGGTACACTGCACATAGAGATACATAGTACACACTATCATCATACTGGCTCCGCGGGTACACTGCACATAGAGATACATAGTACACACTATCATCATACTGGATCCGAGGGTACACTGACATAGAGATACATAGTACAAACTATCATCATACTGGCTCCGCGGGTACATTGTACATAGATATACATAGTACACACTATCATCATACTGGCTCCGGGGGTACACTGTACATATATATACATAGTAAACACTATCATCATACTGGCTCCGCGGGTACACTGTACACATAGAGATACATAGTACACACTATCATCATACTGGCTCCGCGGGTACACTGTACATAAAGATACATAGTACACACTATCATCACATGTGCAGTGTGCAGTGTACCCGCGGAGCCAGTATGATGATAGTGTGTACTATGTATATCTATGTACAGTGTACTCGCGGAGCAGAGCCAGTATGATGATAGTGTGTACTATGTATATATATGTGCAGTGTACCCGCGGAGCCAGTATGATGATAGTGTGTACTATGTATATATATGTGCAGTGTACCCGCGGAGCCAGTATGATGATAGTGTGTACTATGTATCTCTATGTGCAGTGTACCCGCGGAGCCAGTATGATGATAGTTTGTACTATATATCTCTATGTGCAGTGTATCCCGCGAAGCCAGTATGATGATAGTGTGTACTATGTATTTCTATGTGCAGTGTACCCGCGGAGCCAGTATGATGATAGTGTGTACTATGTATCTCTATGTGCAGTGTACCCGCGAAGCCAGTATGATGATAGTGTGTACTATGTATTTCTATGTGCAGTGTACTCGCGGAGCCTGTATGATGATAGTGTGTACTATGTATCTCTATGTGCAGTGTACCCGCGGAGCCAGTATGATGATAGTGTGTACTATATATCTCTATGTGCAGTGTACCCGCGGAGCCAGTATGATGATAGTGTGTACTATATATCTCTATGTACAGTGTACCCGCGGAGCCAGTATGATGATAGTGTGTACTATATATCTCTATGTGCAGTGTACCCGCGGAGCCAGTATGATGATAGTGTGTACTATGTATATCTATGTACAGTGTACCGCGGAGCCAGTATGATGATAGTGTGTACTATGTATCTCTATGTACAGTGTACCCGTGGAGCCAGTATGATGATAGTGTGTACTATGTATCTCTATGTACAGTGTACTCGCGGAGCCAGTATGATGATAGTGTGTACTATGTATCTCTATGTGCAGTGTACCCGCGGATCCAGTATGATGATAGTGTGTACTATGTATCTCTATGTACAGTGTACCCGCGGAGCCAGTATGATGATAGTGTGTACTATGTATCTCTATGTACAGTGTACCCGCGGAGCCAGTATTATGATAGTGTGTACTATTTATCTCTATGTACAGTGTACCCGCGGAGCCAGTATGATGATAGTGTGTACTATGTATCTCTATGTACAGTGTACCCGCGGAGCCAGTATGATGATAGTGTGTACTATGTATCTCTATGCGCAGTGTACTCGCGGAGCCAGTATGATGATAGTGTGTACTATGTATCTCTATGTGCAGTGTACCCGCGGATCCAGTATGATGATAGTGTGTACTATGTATCTCTATGTACAGTGTACCCGCGGAGCCAGTATGATGATAGTGTGTACTATGTATCTCTATGTACAGTGTACCCGCGGAGCCAGTATGATGATAGTGTGTACTATGTATCTCTATGTACAGTGTACCCGCGGAGCCAGTATGATGATAGTGTGTACTATGTATCTCTATGTACAGTGTACCCGCGGAGCCAGTATGATGATAGTGTGTACTATGTATCTCTATGTACAGTGTACCCGCGGAGCCAGTATGATGATAGTGTGTACTATGTATCTCTATGTACAGTGTACCCGTGGAGCCAGTATGATGATAGTGTGTACTATGTATCTCTATGTACAGTGTACCCGCGGAGCCAGTATGATGATAGTGTGTACTATGTATCTCTATGTGCAGTGTACCCGCGGAGCCAGTATGATGATAGTGTGTACTATGTATATCTGTGTACAGTGTACCCGCGGAGCTAGTATGATGATAGTGTGTACTATGTACACACTATGTATCTCTATGTGTGCAGTGTACCCGCGGAGCCAGTATGATGATAGTGTGTACTATGTATCTCTATGTACAGTGTACCCGCGGAGCCAGTAAGATGATAGTGTGTACTATATATCTCTATGTGCAGTGTACCTGCGGAGCCAGTATGATGATAGTGTGTACTATGTATCTCTATTTGCAGTGTACCCCGCGGAGCCAGTATGATGATGGTGTGTACTATCATCATACTGGCCCTGCGGGTACACTGCACATAGAGATACATAGTACACACTATCATCATACTGGCTCCGCGGGTACACTGCACATAGACATACATAGTACACACTATCATCATACTGGCTCTTCGGGTACACTGTACATAGAGATACATAGTACACACTATCATCATACTGGCTCCGCGGGTATACTGTACATAGAGATACACAGTACACACTATCATCATTCTGGCTCCGCGGGTACACCGCACATAGACATACATAGTACACACTATCATCATACTGGCTCCGCGGGTATACTGTACACAGAGATACATAGTACACACTATCATCATACTGGCTCTGCGGGTACACTGCACATGGAGATACATAGTACACACTATCATCATGCAGGCTCCGCGGTACACTGCACATAGAGATACATAGTACACACTATCATCATACTGGCTCCGCGGGTACACTTCATACATAGAGATATATAGTACATACTATCATCATACTGGCTCCGCGGGTACACTTCATACATAGAGATATATAGTACACACTATCATCATACTGGCTCCGCGGGTACACTGCACATAGAGATACATAGTACACACTATCATCATACTGGCTCCGCGGGTACACTTCATACATAGAGGTATATAGTACATACTATCATCATACTGGCTCCGCGGGTACACTGTACATAGAGATACATAGTACACACTATCATCATACTGGCTCCGCGGGTACACTGTACATAGAGATACATAGTACACACTATCATCATACTGGCTCCGCAGGTACACTGCACATAGAGATACATAGTACACACTATCATCATACTAGCTCCGCGGGTACACTGTAGACATAGAGATACATAGTACACACTAGCATCATACTGGCTCCGCGGGTACACTGCACATAGAGATACATAGTACACACTATCATCATACTGGCTCCGCGGGTACACTGCACATAGAGATACATAGTACACACTATCATCATACTGGATCCGAGGGTACACTGACATAGAGATACATAGTACACACTATCATCATACTGGCTCCGCGGGTACATTGTACATAGATATACATAGTACACACTATCATCATACTGGCTCCGCGGGTACACTGTACATATATATACATAGTAAACACTATCATCATACTGGCTCCGCGGGTACACTGTACACATAGAGATACATAGTACACACTATCATCATACTGGCTCCGCGGGTACACTGTACATAAAGATACATAGTACACACTATCATCACATGTGCAGTGTGCAGTGTACCCGCGGAGCCAGTATGATGATAGTGTGTACTATGTATATCTATGTACAGTGTACTCGCGGAGCAGAGCCAGTATGATGATAGTGTGTACTATGTATATATATGTGCAGTGTACCCGCGGAGCCAGAATGATGATAGTGTGTACTATGTATCTCTATGTGCAGCGTACCGCGGAGCCTGTATGATGATAGTGTGTACTATGTATCTCTATGTACAGTGTACCCGTGGAGCCAGTATGATGATAGTGTGTACTATGTATCTCTATGTGCAGTGTACCCGCGGAGCCAGTATGATGATAGTGTGTAATAAATATATATATATATATATATATATATATATATATATATATATATATATATATATATATCTATGTGCAGTGTATCCCGCGGAGCCAGTATGATGATAGTGTGTACTATGTATCTCTATGTGCAGTGTACCCGCGGGGCCAGTATGATGATAGTGTGTAATATATATATCTCTATGTACAGTGTACCCGCGGAGCCAGTATGATGATAGTGTGTACTATGTATCTATATGTGCAGTGTACCGCGGAGCCTGTATGATGATAGTGTGTACTATGTATCTCTATGTACAGTGTACCCGTGGAGCCAGTATGATGATAGTGCGTAATATGTATCTCTATGTGCAGTGTACCCGCGGAGCCAGTATGATGATAGTGTGTACTATATATCTCTATGTGCAGTGTATCACGCGGAGCCAGTATGATGATAGTGTGTACTTTATATCTCTAAGTACAGTGTACCCGCGGAGCCGGTATGATGATAGTGTGTACTATGTATATATATGTACAGTGTACCGCGGAGCCTGTATGATGATAGTGTGTACTATGTATCTCAATGTACAGTGTACCCGTGGAGCCAGTATGATGATAGTGTGTACTATGTATCTCTATGTGCAGTGTACCCGCGGAGCCAGTATGATGATTGTGTGTACTATATATCTCTATGTGCAGTGTATCCCGCGGAGCCAGTATGATGATAGTGTGTACTATATATCTCTATATACAGTGTACCCGCGGAGCCAGTATGATGATAGTGTGTATTATATATCTCTATGTGCTGTGTATCCCGCGGAGCCAGTATGATGATAGTGTGTACTATATATCTCTATGTACAGTGTACCCGCGGAGCCAGTATGATGATAGTGTGTACTATGTATATATATATGTACAGTGTATCCGCGGAGCCAGTATGATGATAGTGTGTACTATGTATCTCTATGTGCAGTGTACCCGCGGAACCTGTATGATGATAGTGTGTACTATGTATCTCTATGTACAGTGTACCCGCGGAGCCAGTATGATGATAGTGTACTATGTATATATATATATATATATATATATATATATATATATATATATATATATATATATATATATATATATATATATATATATATATATAAATATATATATATATATATATATATATATATATATATATATATATATATATATGTGCAGTGTACCCGCGGAGCCAGTATGATGATAGTGTGTACTATGTATCTCTATGTGCAGTTACCGCGGAGCCTGTATGATGATAGTGTGTACTATGTATCTCTATGTACAGTGTACCCGCGGAGCCAGTATGATGATAGTGTGTACTATGTATCTCTATGTGCAGTGTACCCGCGGAGCCAGTATGATGATAGTTTGTACTATATATCTCTATGTGCAGTGTATCCCGCGAAGCCAGTATGATGATAGTGTGTACTATGTATTTATATGTGCAGTGTACCCGCGGAGCCAGTATGATGATAGTTTGTACTATATATCTCTATGTGCAGTGTATCCCGCGAAGCCAGTATGATGATAGTGTGTACTATGTATTTCTATGTGCAGTGTACCCGCGGAGCCAGTATGATGATAGTGTGTACTATGTATCTCTATGTACAGTGTACCCGCGGAACCAGTATGATGATAGTGTGTACTATGTATCTCTATGTGCAGTGTACCCGCGGAGCCAGTATGATGTTAGTGTGTACTATGTATCTCTATGTGCAGTGTACCCGCGGAGCCAGTATGATGATAGTGTGTACTATATATCTCTATGTGCAGTGTACCCGCGGAGCCAGTATGATGATAGTGTGTACTATATATCTCTATGTGCAGTGTACCCGCGGAGCCAGTATGATGATAGTGTGTACTATGTATCTCTATGTGCAGTGTACTCGCGGAGCCAGTATGATGATAGTGTGTACTATGTATCTCTATGTGCAGTGTACTCGCGGAGCCTGTATGATGATAGTGTGTACTATGTATCTCTATGTGCAGTGTACCCGCGGAGCCAGTATGATGATAGTGTGTACTATATATCTCTATGTGCAGTGTACCCGCGGAGCCAGTATGATGATAGTGTGTACTATGTATCTCTATGTGTGCAGTGTACCCGCGGAGCCAGTATGATGATAGTGTGTACTATATATCTCTATGTACAGTGTACCCGCGGAGCCAGTATGATGATAGTGTGTACTATGTATCTCTATGCACAGTGTACCCGCGGAGCCAGTATGATGATAGTGTGTACTATATATCTCTATGTACAGTGTACCCGCGGAGCCGTTATGATGATAGTGTGTACTATGTATCTCTATGTACAGTGTACCCGCGGAGCGAGTATGATGATAGTGTGTACTATATATCTCTATGTGCAGTGTATCCCGCGGAGCCAGTATGATGATAGTGTGTACTATATATCTCTATGTACAGTGTACCCGCGGAGCCAGTATGATGATAGTGTGTACTATATATCTCTATGTGCAGTGTACCCGCGGAGCCAGTATGATGATAGTGTGTACTATATATCTCTATGTACAGTGTACCCGCGGAGCCAGTATGATGATAGTGTGTACTATATATCTCTATGTGCAGTGTACCCGCAGAGCCAGTATGATGATAGTGTGTACTATGTATATCTATGTACACTGTACCGCGGAGCCAGTATGATGATAGTGTGTACTATGTATCTCTATGTACAGTGTACCCGTGGAACCAGTATGATGATAGTGTGTACTATGTATGTATCTCTATGCGCAGTGTACTCGCGGAGCCAGTATGATGATAGTGTGTACTATGTATCTCTATGTGCAGTGTACCCGCGGATCCAGTATGATGATAGTGTGTACTATGTATCTCTATGTACAGTGTACCCGCGGAGCCAGTATGATGATAGTGTGTACTATGTATCTCTATGTACGGTGTACCCGCGGAGCCAGTATGAAGACAGTGTGTACTATTTATCTCTATGTACAGTGTACCCGCGGAGCCAGTATGATGATAGTGTGTACTATGTATCTCTGTGTACAGTGTACCCGCGGAGCCAGTATGATGATAGTGTGTACTATGTATCTCTATGTACAGTGTACCCGCGGAGCCAGTATGATGATAGTGTGTACTATGTATCTCTATGTGCAGTGTACCCGCGGAGCCAGTATGATGATAGTGTGTACTATGTATCTCTATGTACAGTGTACCCGCGGAGCCAGTATGATGATAGTGTGTACTATGTATCTCTATGTACAGTGTACCCGCGGAGCCAGTATGATGATAGTTTGTACTATGTATCTCTATGTACAGTGTACCCGCGGAGCCAGTATGATGATAGTGTGTACTATGTATCTCTATGTACAGTGTACCCGCGGAGCCAGTATGATGATAGTGTGTACTATGTATCTCTATGTACAGTGTACCCGCGGAGCCAGTATGATGATAGTGTGTACTATGTATCTCTATGTACAGTGTACCCGTGGAGCCAGTATGATGATAGTGTGTACTATGTATCTCTATGTACAGTGTACCCGCGGAGCCAGTATGATGATAGTGTGTACTATGTATCTCTATGTGCAGTGTACCCGCGGAGCCAGTATGATGATAGTGTGTACTATGTATCTCTGTGTACAGTGTACCCGCGGAGCTAGTATGATGATAGTGTGTACTATGTACACACTATGTATCTCTATGTGTGCAGTGTACCCGCGGAGCCAGTATGATGATAGTGTGTACTATCATCATACTGGCCCTGCGGGTACACTGCACATAGAGATACATAGTACACACTATCATCATACTGGCTCCGCGGGTACACTGCACATAGACATACATAGTACACACTATCATCATACTGACTCTTCGGGTACACTGTACATAGAGATACATAGTACACACTATCATCATACTGGCTCCGCGGGTATACTGTACATAGAGATACACAGTACACACTATCATCATTCTGGCTCCGCGGGTACACTGCACATAGACATACATAGTACACACTATCATCATACTGGCTCCGCGGGTACACTGTACACAGAGATACATAGTACACACTATCATCATACTGGCTCTGCGGGTACACTGCACATAGAGATACATAGTACACACTATCATCAAACTGGCTCCGCGGGTACACTGTACACAGAGATACATAGTACACACTATCATCATACTGGCTCCGCGGGTACACTGTACATAGAGATACATAGTACACACTATCATCATACTGGCTCCGCGGGTACACTGCACATAGAGATACATAGTACACACTATCATCATACTGGCTCCGCGGGTACACTGTACATAGAGATACATAGTACACACTATCATCATACTGGCTCCGCGGGTACACTGTACATAGAGATACATAGTACACACTATCATCATACTGGCTCCGCAGGTACACTGCGCATAGAGATACATAGTACAAACTATCATCATACTGGCTCCGCGGGTACACTGTAGACATAGAGATACATAGTACACACTAGCATCATACTGGCTCCGCGGGTACACTGCACATAGAGATACATAGTACACACTATCATCATACTGGCTCCGCGGGTACACTGCACATAGAGATACATAGTACACACTATCATCATACTGGATCCGAGGGTACACTGACAGAGATACATAGTACACACTATCATCATACTGGCTCCGCGGGTACATTGTACATAGATATACATAGTACACACTATCATCATACTGGCTCCGCGGGTACGCTGTACATATATATACATAGTAAACACTATCATCATACTGGCTCCGCGGGTACACTGTACACATAGAGATACATAGTACACACTATCATCATACTGGCTCCGCGGGTACACTGTACATAAAGATACATAGTACACACTATCATCACATGTGCAGTGTGCAGTGTACCCGCGGAGCCAGTATGATGATAGTGTGTACTATGTATATCTATGTACAGTGTACTCGCGGAGCAGAGCCAGTATGATGATAGTGTGTACTATGTATATATATGTGCAGTGTACCCGCGGAGCCAGAATGATGATAGTGTGTACTATGTATCTCTATGTGCAGCGTACCGCGGAGCCTGTATGATGATAGTGTGTACTATGTATCTCTATGTACAGTGTACCCGTGGAGCCAGTATGATGATAGTGTGTAC
>JAXIVJ010017832.1:0-20000 GCA_036785665.1 Chirona hameri | reverse complement strand
TGATCCAAGTGTAAAGTTTTCTTCAGTAACCCCTATTGGGTCATTTGAGGTCATGCGAGGTCACCATCACTTTTTTTTTGGTCAATAACTCCCGATATAATGAAGATAGAGAAGTAAAATAGACATCAATGTGTTTGTCTCGTCGAGACACGTCTTTCCATATGCAACATGCCCTACTTGGGTCACAACTTGACCTTGACCTGAACGTCAATTTTTTTAGTGAATTTAACAAGGTTACCATGTTTTATCATTCAAAGCGCCTTGACCAGATAAACACAATGGCGTTAACAGTTTTCCGTTATCTTTATTAAGTAAAAAGTTAATAGCGAAAAACGATTTAGCAAAAAAACGGATTTTTTTCTTTTTTGACCACTGAAGCCTAAAATATTGACCTGAGATAAGATTTGAGGATACCGAACCGATTGATAATTTCACTGGCTGGCTGTTTGCTTTTTTCCGTTTGTTTTCTAACTAGCATAGTTTCTGAGATATATGGGCATTTCTGGAGCGATGTCCTAAAACAGGACAAAACTGGAAAATTTGACATTTGATGACCTCTGGTGACCTCAATTTTGACCTGACCCTAAAACAAAATTGAATACTTTCGATAGAAATTGTATGAAGCTATCAAAAGCCGTTTTCTGCTTCTCGCTACGTAGCGTAGTCTCATGGGGGCGGAAATCAAACCCCCTGCAGTTCGTGTTCGGCGCAAAGCCCCTGCAGTGCGCGGGTTAACACTAGCAATTCTTCAAATCTGACAAAAGATATATAACGCTTTATTATTTTTACCATACATGTTGTAATTTTTAACAATTTGATGGAATTGAAAATATTTTGAAGAGAAAAACAATATTTTAAACTTCAATTATGTCGTTTTTCACTCTTTTTCAAGGCATTTATATTATATTAGATAATACCAAATGCGCCAAGGTGCCATTTAAAAAATATAGACTGTGAGGCGCTGCCTCACAGACCAAAGACCAAAACATAGGCGTTTTCAATCTGGCACTAGCGGCATTTTCATCTGGTTCGTTTGTGATTCTGACGCGGAGATGACATATGTTACGAGTAGCACAAGCGCTGAAAGTTCTATAGGACACAAAGTCACAACAACTGCCGAATGTTCATGCCTTAGTTATCAAGGCCCTAGATACTTTTAGTTATAACTTATAATCAGTTCGATTGGTTTTAGTACTTAGTAGGGTCTCTTGGGTAACGTTATTCGAAATCTGGACGCCCTGGTTATATTGTTCAGATCACAGATGAACTTGAACTAACGTCTAGAAAGTGATTGAGACTTCTTCAGTGCCAGTGTATATCACCAGTAGCGGTATGTATTGTATGAGCTTTACCATCTGAGGGGAAGGAGTGGCTGGGGACACATTCAAAAATAAATTATCAGAGTGCTATAGAAACTCGAGCTTCACTGTGCAGGTTCTGAATACATTTATGACTGAATTTTCAAAAATAAAAGCTACATTTGTTCTGTACCTAGTACCTACTCTATGGAATGGAAACAATATACAATACAAAATAAAATATTGTGCTACCTTAAACTCCTCTGACCCTCAACACAAGTTGCATTTTGTTTATTTTCCTGGCCATTGTTCATTTTACATGGGGTCAGTCATCGTGCCCTTCTCATCTCAATCTGAGCAAGCTGGTAACTCAATTTGAACCGTAAACCTAACTTTTATTTTTGTATTCTGACTTCGCCTGTAACCGGGTTTTGTGCCTGCTGGTGATTTATCAATAAACATCAGAAACTGATGTTCAGTGTCTTTTAAACCATCTCTGTAGAACAAAAAGAAAGTTAGACTTAAATTTAGTGTAATTTTTAATTTACAGAGAATTACACATGCACTTTTACTATTCCTATTGGCTATGCACCGTTGGCATCAAAATGGTTTTGTCCTGAACATAACAAGCTGTTTTTGTCTGCCATGCATGTTACCTGCAAGCATTGTGCTTGTGCATACCTACTATGCAAACCAGTGTGTTGGCGCCATGTGACCTTCGTTCTCGGAGCGCCTGTAAACAACAATCATCATCATCACTTTTTTGTGATGGTTAGATAATTGTTATTGTTAAATGTTATTGTTATTGTTGATATAGCAATAACAAAACTATAACAGCATATAGCAAAGCTGCATCAAGCATAGGTACAAAAAAGCTTCTGGCACAGCTTTGTTATTGCTGATCTTTATTACTTGCTTGATGTTGTTGGTAATAGGAAACTCATCTGACACAGGTAAGGAAAAATAATTGTTTGAATATATACTCAGTAACTTATAACATCTGCTCCTTTAGATGCCAAGCAACCTTGTGGACCACATTCTAAAACATCCTTTTGGGTCCATGACCCATGAGGACAAAACAAATGTGATAGAGCAAGGACCACCAAAGCCCAACCTAAAATGGGAAGCTAAGGTAAGCCTGAACGTGCTGATTTTTTAATAACGAAGTACCTAATATGTTGTGAAAGTGATAAGTCCCAAACTGACCTTTTTAGAGCAAATAACACCCTTCTTTCCATAAATCTGAAATATAATATTTGGCTTGTAGTTAGCTTGTTGGCTTGTAGTTGTAGTTAGCTAGTTATAGTTGGCTTGTAGTAGGCTTGGCTAATAGTTGATATTGAAATACATATTTTCAGCCTCATTGCAGCTGAAACATTGTTGCGAACCACCCATGTGCATAATATTGTAATATTGTCGATAAATGCCATCTACCGGCACTTCCAGTATTCGAAGTTGTTTCCGTATGCCGTTAGGTTTTTCGTCGTATTCCAGATTATTATCTGGGGTCGTCTTGTTTGATCATTCGCCTTTGTTAATATATGACGATTATTAGGTTCATTTGTTATTTTTATTTTGAGCCGCGTTTTTTTGCGCTAATAAAGTAGAACCATCGTGATGATAATGTTACATAGCCGAATGTTAATGCAAATTAATGATAAGAATATTCGCGGGAAATAGTGCTACAAACATCTCATACGTCACGAATATCACTACAGAAGATCAACCACGAATGAACATTGAACTTGGAATGTCGTGCTGCGCACGGCAACACTCTTCAGCAAACTCTTGGGTAAATCAGTCTTTTCAACCTTACGGCAACAAATGGAATTGGCGAAACAAAACAAACAAACAAATGAAATTGAAATGAAAACAAACAAATGGAATTGGCAACTTTCCAAATGAGCTTCGGTTCGAGCATCACTAATATTCCAAGTCGTAGCATTATCACCATTCCCATTGTTATATTCATACTTAACTTGATCCTATTCGGCCTTTTCCTTTCAGTATGGAAATACCACCCGTCGCTTTAACACCGGCTTCTATTCGGTCTGGCTGTGCTGGCCATGCTTGCTCTTCCAGCCGAGTGGCACGGCCGGCAGATGGAAAAGCACCGGCTACAACGACTTAAAAAACTACGCGTCACGAATGCGCACCCACGAGACGAGCAGCAGCCACCTCGATTCAGTCCTCAAACTGCATCGTTTTGGACGAATCAACGAGTCTGTAAACGTGGCGGTTTCCGCGAGCAGAATGGCTCACAACGACCGCGTGAGTCACAATCGTGAGATCATGAAGCGGCTCGTCAGCGTAGTCGTGCTGCTGGCTAAGCAGGGTCTATCCTTCCGCGGCCATGACGAGTCGAGTGGCAGCACGAACCGGGGCAACTACATCGAGTTCTTGGAGGCCCTCCGCACCTACGATGCGACCCTACACAATCACTTGGCAAACGAACAGTCAGTTCAAAGGTCTGTCGGAAAGACATTCAGAACGATCTGATCGAGTGTGTAAATGCTGTGCTAGTTGACGCCATAGACGCAGAGCTAGACGCAGTGTCGTTTTTTGCTGTCGGCGCCGACGAGACCACCGACATATCAACTGACCAGCAGCTGTCGTTGACTGTAAGGTACGTGGACGGTGAAGGGAATATTCAAGAAAGATTCCAGGGCTTATGGAAACTGCCGGGAAAATGTGATTCCGAAAAAATCGCAGAACGGGTAAAAAACATGTGCCAAAAATATGCGGGGTTGAAGGACAAGCTTGTGAGCCAGTCTTACGACGAGGCTAGCGTGATGAGCGGTCGCGAAAATGGTGTCAGGGTCGAAGGACAAGCTTGTGAGCCAGTCTTACGACGGGGCTAGCGTGATGAGCGGTCGCGAAAATGGTGTCAGGGTCGAAGGACAAGCTTGTGAGCCAGTCTTATGGCGGGGCTAGCGTGATGAGCGGTCGCGAAAATGGTGTCAGGGTCGAAGGACAAGCTTGTGAGCCAGTCTTACGACGAGGCTAGCGTGATGAGCGGTCGCGAAAATGGTGTCAGGGTCGAAGGACAAGCTTGTGAGCCAGTCTTACGACGGGGCTAGCTAGCGTGATGAGCGGTCGCGAAAATGGTGTCAGGGTCGAAGGACAAGCTTGTGAGCCAGTCTTACGACGGGGCTAGCGTGATGAGCGGTCGCGAAAATGGTGTCAGGGTCGAAGGACAAGCTTGTGAGCCAGTCTTACGACGGGGCTAGCGTGATGAGCGGTCGCGAAAATGGTGTCAGGGTCGAAGGACAAGCTTGTGAGCCAGTCTTATGACGGGGCTAGCGTGATGAGCGGTCGCGAAAATGGTGTCAGGGTCGAAGGACAAGCTTGTGAGCCAGTCTTACGACGAGGCTAGCGTGATGAGCGGTCGCGAAAATGGTGTCAGGGTCGAAGGACAAGCTTGTGAGCCAGTCTTATGGCGGGGCTAGCGTGATGAGCGGTCGCGAAAATGGTGTCAGGGTCGAAGGACAAGCTTGTGAGCCAGTCTTATGGCGGGGCTAGCGTGATGAGCGGTCGCGATAATGGTGTCAGGGTCGAAAGACAAGCTTGTGAGCCAGTCTTACGACGGGGCTAGCTAGCGTGATGAGCGGTCGCGAAAATGGTGTCAGGGCCGAAGGACAAGCTTGTGAGCCAGTCTTACGACGGGGCTAGCTAGCGTGATGAGCGGTCGCGAAAATGGTGTCCGGGCCGAAGGACAAGCTTGTGAGCCAGTCTTATGACGGGGCTAGCGTGATGAGCGGTCGCGAAAATGGTGTCAGGGTCGAAGGACAAGCTTGTGAGCCAGTCTTACGACGAGGCTAGCGTGATGAGCGGTCGCGAAAATGGTGTCAGGGTCGAAGGACAAGCTTGTGAGCCAGTCTTACGACGGGGCTAGCGTGATGAGCGGTCGCGAAAATGGTGTCCGGGCCGAAGGACAAGCTTGTGAGCCAGTCTTACGACGAGGCTAGCGTGATGAGCGGTCGCGAAAATGGTGTCAGGGTCGAAGGACAAGCTTGTGAGCCAGTCTTACGACGAGGCTAGCGTGATGAGCGGTCGCGAAAATGGTGTCAGGGTCGAAGGACAAGCTTGTGAGCCAGTCTTACGACGAGGCTAGCGTGATGAGCGGTCGCGAAAATGGTGTCAGGGTCGAAGGACAAGCTTGTGAGCCAGTCTTACGACGGGGCTAGCGTGATGAGCGGTCGTGATAATGGTGTCCGGACCATGGTGCAGGATGAGTTTTAGTATGCAGCGTTTCTCCACTGCTACGCGCATCAGCTAAACCTTGTCTTCATGGATGGGGCCAATGTCCCAGAGGTGCGGCGATTTTTCTGTGGAGTCCGGGCCTTCCACACGTTCTTTCACAGGAGCCCTAAACGCACTGCTCTGCTTAGCTCGTGCGGCAGTCACTCTCGCATGTGTGCCTGCTCTGAAACGAGGTGGCAGTATCGTGAGCGAGCGGTCCTCGCCATCTTAAAGAACATCGAGGCCATCGTGAAATGCCTGGCAATCATCACGACTGGGGACGAGTGGATCCGCGATGACGGGTCGGTGTCCGCTGCACGAGGCCTCCTCGGGTATATAAAGGACAAAAGTTCCTTTTCCTCCTCACAGCGTATGATGATGTGTTCGCGCAAACGGGCATCCTGTATCAGAAACTGCAGAGTCGACACCTGGACGCTCGCTCGGCGGTCACATCGGTACAGGATGTGATCAGCCAGGTGGGTGAGATGTGCTGCCAGACCAGCTTTGCTAGCAAGCTGGAGAGGGCGGGGGAGCTGGGCCTGGGGTCAGGTGACTCGAGTCGTGTTGGTCGGACCTCTGGTCGGCAGTCAGTCCGAAAGGAGTTCCCTAACTCGGTCCTGGTGGGACAAGTCTCTTACGAGTCAGACGCCAGTGGGCAGGGTGAACTCAGGCGCCTGCACTTTCAGATATTGGATCAGGTGTCTGGGTCTGACCGCGAGGATCACGGAGTCCTCGAAATAGAGGAGCTAGTGGACCCTGCCCGCTTCCAACAGATGCATGCAGACGTAGCTGTTAGCAGGCGTGCTTTGCAGACGGTCCACAAGTATTATCCAGGTCTGTTTGATGAGGGCGCGCTCCGGAATGAGCTGCGGGCTATTTGGGGGTTCCAGGCAGACTTGTCAATGATTCAATGTGAATCGACTACTTTTGATTGAATCATTCTTATTTCAAATGAATGACTCATGAATCGATTCACCTCATGCGCAAACCTGTTGTGAGTCACTGATTCAATCATTCATACAGATAAAATAGGCTGATTGAATCATTCATTGCTCAAAGAATCATTCTTTTTTTGGTCGAACAGCATAAACTGTACACAAAATATGCCAGCGGCCCAGCATTCATCTGTGCCCTGTGGACAAACCAGGCACTTAATGGCCAATTATATGAGCTCTGTGTCCTGAGCTGTAGCCTGTAATTCATCTATGCGTAAAGAAAGCGAGGCTTTGTGTCCAACTCCAGTGGGCACAAAGCCACTGTTCAATCAGCCCTAACTAGGTGAATACCTTGGAACTGGTAGGGTTAGGGGTAGGTACCTAAATACTTAAAAAAGGTAACTAACTCATACTTTGGTTCATAAGCCACACAGTACACACACACCTTCTTCACACGAAAAATTATCAAAAGGTACCCACCTTTTCCTAATTTCTAGGCTATACCATATCAAAAACTAAATCATAAACATTTGCATGACCTCCGCATATCCCAAATATCACTGTCGCATCGGCGCCGCTTTATTCCACATCATGCTTTATAAAAAAAAAATACCTAATGCAAAATCAAAATAAATGTTCTATTCGCTTAAAAAAGTGAAACGTAAAGTCATTAATGCTTTTGGAACTTGGAATTTGCAATTATAATAAATATTATAAATATCATTTTATAATCAAAATAAACAGCACGCGTGTCCAATTGGCTCACATTCACATTCACATTCGGAAATACATTCGCGGACTATTTGGATTGGCTTCCAAATTGGTACACAGATAGATCACGACCTAGTGATCATTCTGGTAAAATCTTAGAGTCGCACATTTAAAATCAAAGGAGTTAGAGCAGGTCATATGTTTAAGGTCAAACAGCAGACTATTCCGATGTGCATGAAAATTGGCACACATGTAGAGCATGACCTCCCTATCACGCTCATACAATCTTAGAGTCGCACATTCAAAATCAAAGGAGTTAGACAAAGGAGTCGACACTTCCCTTTAATGTTGAGTGATTGAATCAAGATTGAATCATTCATTATGGTAATGTTGAGTGATTGAATCATGATTGAATCATTCATTATGGTAATGTTGAATGATTGAATCATTATTGAATCATTCATTATGGCAATGTTGAGTGATTGAATCATGATTGAATCATTCATTATGGTCCGTGAATCACTGTGAATCGACTCATGACAAATCTGAATCATTGACAAGTCTGGTTCCAGGACATGCGACTGGAGCCGCAGAGCCTACTAAAGTACATGCTGAAGCAGGGCCTGGCGGACGCCTTTCCGCAGGTTTGTCGCTTTTTGAAACTCGTGCTTACTATAAAGTCTACAGCGGTGGCCGAGGAGCGATCGTTCTCCACGCTGCGTAGGATTACGTCATAAGTCATACCTACGCTCTACTATGTGTCAGGATCGGCTGAGCGCCCTGACACGGATCAACATAGAAACAAAGCTGGTCATGGGGCTGTCCATGTCTGGCCGTCTGAACGACCTGGTCATAGACAAGTTTGCGGCGATGAAAGGTCGTAAGATTGACTTGCTTTACCGATAAAACTAAATCCGATAAAGTGCAAGGTCATAACATTCACTTTACGCAAAAAACCTGTCTTGACGTCATACTTCGCCAACGACATCACCTTGGACCGCGTATCTGAGATGAGCGATCTAGGTGTGATCTTAGCCCCGAAATTGACCTTTGCTTCTCACATCGACGGCCTTATCGGGAGAGCGAATCGCGCCCTGCGGATTTACATGCGTTCACTTCAAACGTCACGTGCGTCGGCAGGTCGCAGGTTCAAGCCAGCTCCTCTCATCACGGCTTTTAACGCCCATGTTCGCTCTATTTTGGAGTTTGGCAGCATAATCTGGTCGGGTGCTGCCAAGTCTCACACTGTGCGACTGGATAGAGTTCAACATAAGTTTTTTATTTGGCTGGCCGTGAACTCAAACCGCCCATCTGACTTACTTGACTACTCACACTTGCTTAACCACTTCGGAGTCTTACGGATTACCTCTCGACTAGCGCAGCACGACTTTATTTTCTTGCATGGTGTGTTTGGGGGACGCTTTGATTTGGTTGACATTCAGGGCATGTTTGGTCTTGCAGTTCCTGCCAGACCCACTCTCACGCGACCAATTTGACATGTTCTTATCGCCAGAGTCGAGACAATTAAGAAAGGAATGTTCTGTCGCCTACCGCGTCGGGCAAACCTTCTGTACGAGAACATTCCCAGCGCTGACCTCTTTGGCGATCGATGCACTTATGCATAATGTGTATCAATGTGTATCCGCAAAACAGTGTGATGTATTTTACTTCTCATGAGCACTTGAACCTGTGACACTGTATGCTCTGGTATGTATCGTTTTTATTTCCTTGACTACGTCTGTAATTGGGTTATTGTACATGTTGACGGTAAACAGTAAATACAAATACAAAGACACAGTGGCCGGAAATACCAAGATTAATATCAAGAAAGGAATGAAGTTGAATAAAGGCACATATATGTATTACAGTATATACATACCCAAATATATGATTCAGACACAGAGACAAAATATACACAAGTGCCCGTCGCGCGAAGTAACACCGATTGTTTTCGGTCAAAGGAAGATATACAACGGATGTTACACGAATCACAAAGCGCAGTACAATCATTGACCGGCACGAATGGCCAGGACAGTGCACCCATGTGTGTGCCAGTACGTGCCGACCGTTCCCGCTCTGTGGTCCTGTCTTGCCTATCGGTACAGCAAGTCAATCTTACGACCTTTCATCGCCGCAAACTTGTCTATGACCAGGTCGTTCAGATGGCCAGACATGGACAGCCCCATGACCAGCTTTGTTTCTATGTTAATCCGTGTCAGGGAGCTCAGCCGATCCTGACACATAGTAGAGCGTAGGTATGACTTATGACGTAATCCTACGCAGCGTGGAGAATGATCGCTCCTCGGCCACCGCTGTAGACTTTATAGTAAGCACGAGTTTCAAAAAGCGAAAAACCTGCGGAAAGGCGTCCGCCAGGCCTTGCTTCAGCATGTACTTTAGTAGGCTCTGCGGCTCCAGTCGCATGCCCTGGAACCCCCAAATAGCCCGCAGCTCATTCCAGAGCGCGCCCTCATCAAACAGACCTGGATAATACTTGTGGACCGTCTGCAAAGCACGCCTGCTAACAGCTACGTCTGCATGCATCTGTTGGAAGCGGACAGGGTCCACTAGCTCCGCTATCTCGAGGACACCGTGATCCTCGCGATCAGAGACCCATACACCTGATCCAATATCTGAAAGTGCAGGCGCCTGAGTTCACCCTGCCCACTGGCGTCTGACTCGTAAGAGACTTGTCCCACTAGGACCGAGTCAGGGAACTCCTTTCGGACTGACTGCCGACCAGAGGTCCGACCAACACTACTCGAGTCACCTGACCCCAGGCCCAGCTCCCCCGCCCTCTCCAGCTTGCTAGCAAAGCTGGTCTGGCAGCGCATTTCACCCACCTGGCTGATCACATCCTGTACCGATGTGACCGCCGAGCGAGCGTCCAGGTGTCGACTCTGCAGTTTCTGATACGGGATGCCCGTTCGCGCGACCACATCATCATACGCTGTGAGGAGGAAAAGGAACTTTTTGTCCTTTATATACCCGAGGAGGCCTCGTGCAGCGGACACCGACCCGTCATCGCGAATCCACTCGTCCCCAGTCGTGATGATTGCCAGGCATTTCACGATGGCCTCGATGTTCTTTTAGATGGCGTGGACCGCTCGCTCTCGATACTGCCACCTCGTTTCAGAGCCGGCACACATGCGAGAAGGACTGCCGCACGAGCTAAGCAGAGCGGTGCGTTTAGGGCTCCTGCACTCAGAAACACTTTTGAGAACTTTTGCTGAATGCTCTTCCCTGAGAAACCTGCACGGTCTCCATTTCGAGACCTTTCAGTGGATGGTCTCGCCTGATACATCTACATGGTCTCCGCGTTGGTTGTTGAGAGTAAATATGTCTCCAGCTGACAATTTAATGTCTCTGAGACCATCAGGCAGTCAACGAATTAGAAAAGTCTGTCGCGATTGAGGATCGAACCCGCGGGATGTTTTAGCAGTCACCTGTTGAGAACAGTGGATGATCTCCTGAGAGAACCCTGAAATTGAATTCATTCCATGCAGATGGCGCCACCATAGCACTGCAGGTGTCGCTGTAATCGCAACGACGGAAACCGACTTCTATTAAAGTAAATACCAAATAACTATTATTTTTTCGATCGTTTTGATTTGTAAATATTACTTTCATACCATCATTTGTTAACGAAACATTATTAATACACGGAAAGTCGGTAAGTATCAACCTCACCCAGCAATTGCTATTGGTTGGTACCGTCTTTTTGCTTGTTCTGGTACAAGCCACGCCGTAGCTCAGTGGTAGAGCGCTCGCTTGACATGTGAATGGTCCCCGGTTCAATCCCGGCCGGCGCCGATACTTTTTTTCAGGCATTCTCAAGCAAGACCAAATAGTTCACGCTGAGAACCTTGACAAAAAAAGATAATCTTGAGACCAAAAGACCCCCTCGAAAGTTCTCGTAAAATGTTGCTCTCTGCAGAGACTAAATCGACCCCTATATGGTCTCTGAGAACTCTCAAGAGTCTCCGATGTCTGTCAGTGTGTGAAAGAACGTGTGGAAGGCACGGACTCCACAGAAAAATCGTCGCACCTCTGGGACATTGGCCCCATCCATGAGGACAAGGTTTAGCTGATGCGCGTAGCAGTGGAGAAAAGCGGCATACTTAAACTCACCCTGCACCATGGCCCTGACACCATTTTCGCGACCGCTCATCACGCTAGCCTCGTCGTAAGACTGGCTCACAAGCTTGTCCTTCGACCCTGACACCATTTTCGCGACCGCTCATCACGCTAGCCTCGTCATAAGACTGGCTCACAAGCTTGTCCTTCGACCCTGACACCATTTTCGCGACCGCTCATCACGCTAGCTAGCCCCGTCATAAGACTGGCTCACAAGCTTGTCCTTCGACCCTGACACCATTTTCGCGACCGCTCATCACGCTAGCTAGCCCCGTCGTAAGACTGGCTCACAAGCTTGTCTTTCGACCCTGACACCATTATCGCGACCGCTCATCACGCTAGCTAGCCCCGTCGTAAGACTGGCTCACAAGCTTGTCCTTCGGCCCTGACACCATTTTCGCGACCGCTCATCACGCTAGCCTCGTCGTAAGACTGGCTCACAAGCTTGTCCTTCGACCCTGACACCATTTTCGCGACCGCTCATCACGCTAGCCCCGTCGTAAGACTGGCTCACAAGCTTGTCCTTCGACCCTGACACCATTTTCGCGACCGCTCATCACGCTAGCCTCGTCGTAAGACTGGCTCACAAGCTTGTCCTTCGACCCTGACACCATTTTCGCGACCGCTCATCACGCTAGCCTCGTCATAAGACTGGCTCACAAGCTTGTCCTTCGACCCTGACACCATTTTCGCGACCGCTCATCACGCTAGCCTCGTCATAAGACTGGCTCACAAGCTTGTCCTTCGACCCTGACACCATTTTCGCGACCGCTCATCACGCTAGCTAGCCCCGTCGTAAGACTGGCTCACAAGCTTGTCCTTCGACCCTGACACCATTTTCGCGACCGCTCATCACGCTAGCCCCGCCGTAAGACTGGCTCACAAGCTTGTCCTTCGACCCTGACACCATTATCGCGACCGCTCATCACGCTAGCCCCGCCGTAAGACTGGCTCACAAGCTTGTCCTTCGACCCTGACACCATTATCGCGACCGCTCATCACGCTAGCCTCGTCATAAGACTGGCTCACAAGCTTGTCCTTCGACCCTGACACCATTATCGCGACCGCTCATCACGCTAGCCCCGCCGTAAGACTGGCTCACAAGCTTGTCCTTCGACCCTGACACCATTATCGCGACCGCTCATCACGCTAGCCTCGTCATAAGACTGGCTCACAAGCTTGTCCTTCGACCCTGACACCATTTTCGCGACCGCTCATCACGCTAGCCCCGCCGTAAGACTGGCTCACAAGCTTGTCCTTCGACCCTGACACCATTATCGCGACCGCTCATCACGCTAGCCTCGTCATAAGACTGGCTCACAAGCTTGTCCTTCGACCCTGACACCATTATCGCGACCGCTCATCACGCTAGCCTCGTCATAAGACTGGCTCACAAGCTTGTCCTTCGACCCTGACACCATTATCGCGACCGCTCATCACGCTAGCCTCGTCATAAGACTGGCTCACAAGCTTGTCCTTCGACCCTGACACCATTTTCGCGACCGCTCATCACGCTAGCTAGCCCCGTCATAAGACTGGCTCACAAGCTTGTCCTTCGGCCCGGACACCATTTTCGCGACCGCTCATCACGCTAGCCTCGTCATAAGACTGGCTCACAAGCTTGTCCTTCGACCCTGACACCATTTTCGCGACCGCTCATCACGCTAGCCTCGTCGTAAGACTGGCTCACAAGCTTGTCTTTCGACCCTGACACCATTTTCGCGACCGCTCATCACGCTAGCCCCGTCGTAAGACTGGCTCACAAGCTTGTCCTTCGACCCTGACACCATTTTCGCGACCGCTCATCACGCTAGCCCCGTCGTAAGACTGGCTCACAAGCTTGTCCTTCGACCCTGACACCATTTTCGCGACCGCTCATCACGCTAGCCCCGTCGTAAGACTGGCTCACAAGCTTGTCCTTCGACCCTGCATATTTTGGGCACATGTTTTTTATCCGTTCCGCGGCCGTTTCGGAATCACATTTGCCCGGCAGTTTCCATAAGCCCTGGAATCTTTCTTGAATATTCCCTTCATCGTCCACGTACCTTACAGTCAACGACAGCTGCTGGTCAGTTGATATGTCGGTGGTCTCGTCGGCGCCGACAGCAAAAAACGACGCTGCGTCTAGCTCTGCGTCTATGGCGTCAACTAGCACAGCATCTACACACTCGATCAGAACGTTCTGAATGTCTTTCCGACAGACCTTTGAACTGACTGTTCGTTTGCCAAGTGATTGTGTAGGGTCTCATCATAGTTGCGGAGGCCTCCAAGAACTCGATGTAGTTGCCCCGGTTCGTGCTGCCACTCGACTCGTCATGGCCGCGGAAGGATAGACCCTGCTTAGCCAGCAGCACGACTACGCTGACGAGCCGCTTCATGATCTCACGATTGTGACTCACGCGGTCGTTGTGAGACATTCTGCTCGCGGAAACCGCCACGTTTACAGACTCGTTGAGTCGTCCAAAATGATGCAGTTTGAGGACTGAATCGAGGTGGCTGCTGCTCGTCTCGTGTGTGCGCATTCGTGACGCGTAGTTTTTTAAGTCGTTGTAGCCGGTGCTTTTCCATCTGCCGGCCGTGTCACTCGGCTGGAAGAGCAAGCATGGCCAGCACAGCAGCCGGGGCTCACCCTCAGCTGGCGCGGTGAGCCATGGTCTCTTTGCATAGAAGCCGGTGTTAAACGACGGGTGGTATTTCCATACTGAAAGGAAAAGGCCGAATAGGGTAAAGTTAAGGATGAATATAACAATGGGAATGGCGATAATGCTACGACTTGGAATAATAGTGATGCTCGAACCGAAGCTCATTTGGAAAGTTGCCAATTCCATTTGTTTGTTTTAATTTCAATTGCATTTGTTTGTTTGTTTTGTTTCGCCAATTCCATTTGTTGCCGTAAGGTTGAAAAGACTGATTTACCCAAGAATTTGCTGAAGAGTGTTGCCGTGCGCAGCACGACATTCCACGTTCAATGTTCATTCGTGGTTGATCTTCTGTAGTGATATTCGTGACGTATGAGATGTTTGTAGCACTATTTCCCGCGAATATTCTTATCATTAATTTGCATTAACATTCGGCTATGTGACATTATCATCACGATGTTCTACTTTCTTAGTTCTACTTTCTTAGCGCAAAAAAAAAACGCGGCACAAAATACAAATAACAAATTAATATAATAATCGTCATATATTACCAACGGCGAATGATCAAACAAGACGACCCCAGACAATAATCTGGAATACGACGAAAAACCTAACGGCATACGGAAACAACTTCAATTACTGTAAGTGCCGGTAGATGGCAGTTATCGACAATATTACAATTGTTGTACTTTCTTAGCGCAAAAAAAAACGCGGCACAAAATACAAATAACAAATTAATATAATAATCGTCATATATTACCAACGGCGAATGATCAAACAAGACGACCCCAGATAATAATCTGGAATACGACGAAAAACCTAACGGCATACGGAAACAACTTCAATTACTGGAAGTGCCGGTAGATGGCAGTTATCGACAATATTACAATGTCATGCACATGGGTGGTTCGCAACAATGTTTCAGCTACAATGAGGCTGAAAATATGTATTTCAATATTAACTATTAGCCAAGCCTACTACAAGCCAACTATAACTAGCTAACTACAACTACAAGCCAACAAGCTAACTACAAGCCACATATTATATTTCAGATTTATGGAAAGAATTTGCTCAAGAAGGTCAGTTTGGGACTTATCACTTATACAACATATTAGGTACTTAGTTATTTTAAAAATCAGCACGTTCAGGCTTACCTTAGTTTCCCACTTTAGGTTGGGCTTTGGTGGTCTTTGCTCTATCACATTTTGTTTTGTCTTCATAGGTCATGGACCCAAAAGTATGTTTTAGGATGTGGCCCACAAGGTTGCTTGGCATCTAAAGGAGCAGATGTTATAAGTTACTGAGTATATATTCAAAACAATGATTTTTACTTAGCTGTGTCAGATGAGTTTCCTATTACCAACAACATCAAGCAAGTAATACAGATCAGCAATAACAAAGCTGTTCCAGACGCTTTTTTGTACCTATGCTTGATGCAGCTTTGCTATATGCTGTTATAGTTTTGTTATTGCTATATCAACAATAACAATTACATTTAACAATAACAATTATCTAACCATCACAAAAAAGTGATGACGATTGTTCTTTAAAGACGCTCCGACAACGAAGGTCACATGGCGCCAACACACTGGTTTGCATAGTAGGTATGCACAAGCACAATGCTTGCAGGTAACATGCATGGCAGACAAAAACAGCTTGTTATGTTCAGGACAAAACCATTTTGATGCCAACGGTGCATAGCCAATAGGAATAGTAAAAGTGCATGTGTAATTCTCTGTAAATTCAAAATTACACTAAATTTAAGTCTAACTTTCTTTTTGTTCTACAGAGATGGTTTAAAAGACACTGAACATCAGTTTATGTTTATGCTTATGTTTATTGCTAAATCACCAACAGGCACACAAACCGGTTACAGGCGAAGTCAGGATACAACAATACAAATTCAGTTAACGGTTCAAATTGAGTTACCAGCTTGCTCAGATTGAGATGAGAAGGGCACGATGACTGACCCCATGTAAAATGAACAATGGCCAGGAAAATAAACAAAATGCAACTTGTGTTGAGGGTCAGAGGAGTTTAAGGTAGCACAATATTTCATTTTGTATTGTATATTGTTTCCATTCCATAGAATAGATACTAGGTACAGAACAAATGTAGCTTTTATTTTCGAAAAGTCAGTCACAAATGTATTCAGAACCTGAACAGTGAAGCTCGAGTTTCTATAGGACTCTGATAATTTATTTTTAAATGCGTCCCCAGCCACTCCTTCCCCTCAGATGGTAAAGCTCATACGATACATACCGCTACTGGTGATATACACTGGCACTGAAGAAGATGCAATCACTTTCTAGACGTTAGTTCAAGTTCATCTGTGATCTGAACCATATAACCAGGGCGTCCAGGTTTCGAATAACGTTACCCAAGAGGCCCTACTAAGTACTAAAACCAATCGAACTGATTATAAGTTATAACTAAAAGTATCTAGGGCCTTGATAACTAAGGCATGAACATTCGGCAGTTGTGACTTTGTGACCTATAGAACTTTCGGCGCTTGTGCTACTCGTAACATATGCCATCTCCGCATCAGAATCACAAACGAACCAGATGAAAATGCCGCTAGTGCCAGATTTAAAACGCCTATGTTTTGGTCTTTGGTCTGTGAGGCAGCGCCTCACAGCCTATATTTTTTTCAATGGCACCTTGACGCATTTGGTCGTATCTAATATAATATAAATACCTTGAAAAAGAGTGAAAAACAACATAATTTGTAGTTTAAAATATTGTTTTTCTCCTCAAAATATTCAATTTCATCACAAATTGTAAAAAATTACAAAATGTATGGTAAAAATAATAAAGCGTTTTATATCTTGGCGATTGTGGGTGAGGGACTGCCTCATCTGCCTCTGCCGCCATCTGCAAGAACCGCCACTGCAAGGCAAACACCATTGTTCAAGTCAACCCCAAGTCAAAGTCAGTAAGCATAGGCAGAAAGCCTTGCACAAGCCAACCCAAGGGATGCTGCCAATCACTTCAGCAGACCTAGGACAGTACAAGTGGTAGATGCTGCAAGCTTTGCTTACTTCTTTCTTCTCCAACATAAATTTGAACACAGGTAGCTTTGCTAATCTTCGCTGGCGATTCAGGGTCTGGACTTGAGCCCACGGGTGGAGTTTCCTATTCAGATGGTGGGGCGACTGGCACTGCCCCACCAACTTTGATTAGCTTGGGCCCCACCATCTTGATGTGGCCTGCCCCACCAACTTTTGTCAGATTTGAAAAATTGCTCGTGTTAAAATGGACATTTGTTATCTCAGCCACGCAAAACAGACACCCAATATGATGATTTTTCCCCACCAACTTGCTCTGAAAAGTCCACCCAATGTTTGAGCCATGACAGCAATTTTACAAATATCAACACTAATAAATGGAAATTAAATTTAGATAAGATCTGCTGGTCAAAAATATCGGGTGCATATGGAAGCGTTCAAAGTTGTAGCATTCAATGCTTGTACCATCCAAAACAGCACCATCCAACGCTTGCGACATCCAAATTTCGCCCGTGTAGGAGACATCGTCATCAACCAAGCTAGCAGCAGCCAAAATCGTGGTATCCAGCCACATACAAAGTAGTGGCAGCCAAAGCTTGCAACCTCCAAAAATAGAACACCGAGGACATCTACCTTCCGGTAACTATTGATTCAAAATATCGCCCGGTAGATGTCTCGCCATAGCCGGTGATGCGACGAAACGCCAGCTGAGTGACGTCACTTGAACACAGTGTAGTGGTGTACAGTGGAACCCGGCAGTGTCAGTGCCGCCGCCGCGGCGGCGGCACTGACGGGCCGGGGCGGCGGCGCTTCGCCGCCCGCGGGGTCTCAGCCGCTCGTCCGGCTGCACCGGGCTGTGCGCGCTGGCCGCTGGCCTGCTGACGGGAAAAATGTTCGCTTCTGCTGGGCCATGGGAACTGTAGGAGCCCGTTTATTTCCTTCGTGTTTTAGCTGGGTCTGCATTGATCTGGGTATGACGATTTTAGTGAGTAGATTTTCGGTACACATTGAGCATATGGTACATATTATCAGGGTGTTTAGCTGTTTTGCCAGCTGGAGTAGGGATTTTGGACCTCGCTTAGATACGGTAAGTATATGTATGTACCTACAAACCATTACAACGTCCTTATTGGATCGGGAACCGAGCGGGCGATTCTTCAACGTTCTTTTCCAATGTGAAGGAGCACTATGTTTTGTTTTGACCTCAGTTGACCTAAGATGACCTTGCAGGGGTCACTGAGCAAACATGATCCTGAAATAATTGGCCCGATGTAATGCGTATTCTCTGAATGGGAGGCATTTTCATATTTTCATATTGACATATAATGGGGAGGTCACGGAACCGACCTGACCTTAGGTCACAGATATACACAAATCTGCGATTTGTAGGTACTTAACCCTAATTCAATTATGTGAGTTTAAACACTGTTGCCCTGTCACGACTGTTATTTTTTGGGAGATGGGATCACTTAGTGCGACCAGATGGCATGACCTGAAGTGACCCGAAGTAAAACAACATTGCAAAATGTGGTTAATTGATGCCCGAACAGGTGCATGACAATTTGTTACAAAGACTAAGCCAGAAAATCTGGAAACAGGTTATCACGACCGATCAGTAAGCTGTTTGAACAGAAATGCACCAACATAGTCTAACAATGTCACATTCACACCAAACGTTTTTGCGCTCTTTAATGAGACAGTGCGTATTTCCCAGAAAACCGGCTTACGTACCTTTACTCAAAAACACAATGAATCCTGCTCGATAGAGACTGGTAAAGTTTTGAATCATGCCGCTTGTAGCCAGTGCAATATGGACCAGTAGAATACAACTAACAGCCACTGAATCGGCTCCAACGCCCACCGTCGTCACATGGATGCCCAAAATGCTCGCGTTTAAGCCGGCGATCCACTAATAAAACGTCTCTTGGGTTGGTTTGAAGCTGTAAAATGACATCGGTTACTCGAAGACTAACAAAACTCCTGCTTCCGCCCTCCCGTCCCGCCGAATTCTGGTAGCCATTAGGTGTTGATGAAAGATAGATATGGGGTGATGATGTGAGGGCGGCAGGCCCGGGGCGGGCGGGTATCACATTACACCGTGGGAGAAGGCGCCGTCGTGCCGCGGCGCGCCGAGCGTCGCCATACTATGGATCTTCCATATATTACGTAACGCTTTCTTCTGCAATTTTCAACACCCTTCACCCTATGTAACGCTTCGTAACGTTTCAACTGAGCCCCGTATACAATCAAGTAGCGCAAACATGTTAGACCCCCACACCACACACCCTCTGTACAAAATACAAACTCATGCTTCATGTAGTATGAACATCGTCGTGGCGGTCAATATCTTGAATTCCAGACCCTATGCTAGGCACTCGTATAGGCTTTGTATGATTCTGTTTTTGTTCCGTTTAAGGTTCATTTTAAATGTCCAGCTTTACGATAACACCCGTGAGACCCCCTCCCCCTATGTAATATTACATACATACATATATATACATATATACATATATATATATATATATATATATATATATATATATATATATAAATATAGATATAGATATAGATATAGATATAGATATAGATATAGATATAGATATAGATATAGATATAGATATATATATATATATAGATATAGATATAGATATAGATATAGATATAGATATAGATATAGATATAGATATAGATATAGATATAGATATAGATATAGATATAGATATAGATATAGATATAGATATAGATTAGATATAGATATAGATATAGATATATATATAGTATATATATATATATATATATATATATATATATATATATATATATATATATATATATATATATATATATATATATATATATATATATTATATATATATATTTATATATATATTGGAAAGAAATGCACTTCCTTTCGCATTAAATATTTATCTAAAAACCACACTTCGGAGTCAGAAATTAGGCATGTATTCAAACTAACAGTTTCGGATCATCCTCGACCCCTTGTCAAAGTTTTACATACATGATACAAAG
>JAXIVJ010017831.1:0-25023 GCA_036785665.1 Chirona hameri | reverse complement strand
ATATATATATATATATATATATATATATATATATATATATATATATATATATATATATATATATATATATATATATATATATATATATATATATATATATATATATATATATATATATATATATATATATATATATATATATATATATATATATATATATATATATATATATATATATATATATATATATATATATATATATATATATATATATATATATATATATATATATATATATATATATATATATATATATATATATATATATATATATATATATATATATATATATATATATATATATATATATATATATATATATATATATATATATATATATATATATATATATATATATATATATATATATATATATATATATATATATATATATATATATATATATATATATATATATATATATATATATATATATATATATATATATATATATATATATCTACATTTCGTATATCTTCGATTTTTTTATATCAGCGACCTAAGGTCGGGTCAATTTCGTGACCTCCCAATTATAAGTCAATGGGGAAATATTCAAATGCTTCCTATTCCAAGGATACGCAAGATATCAGTCTAATTCCTTCTAGATCATGTTAATATAGGAAATTATTGATGCCATAGGTGCCATTTTTGTTCAGTGACCCCTACAGGGTCAGCCAAGGTCATCCGAGTTCACCAACAGTTGTATGTCAATAACTCTCGGCATAATGACGATATAGAAGTGAAGCCGACACCAATATGTTTGTCTCGTCGAGACACGTCTTTCCATATGCAACATGACCTACTTGGGTTACTAGGTCGCAAATTTGACCTTGGCCTGAGGTCAAATTTTTATGTTGACCTAACCTGGTTAATACTAATATGAGTCGAAGCGCCTTGACGAGACAAACACGATAACATCAATATTATTGACTTGTCGTTAGTAGGTAAAAACTATTCGTGAAACACTGTTTTGTAAAACAAATAGCCTTTTTGACACTTGATGAGGTCTGGAGCCACAACTATTGACCTGAGCAAAAATCTGGGGTGTGGCGATTGAATTTGTCAAGAGCTTTCCATTGCTTGTTTACGTTTGTTCCTAGCTATCATAGTTCCTGTGATATCTGGGGCTATCTGGAACGAAGCCCTAAAGCTGGACAATTTGACCTTTGATGACCTCTGGTGGCCTCAATATTGGCTTTAGGAAGAACAAATGTGAAGTACTTTCGATTGTGATTGTCGAGAGCTTTCGAACGCTTTTTTCTGCGTCTTTCTAAACCTTTTAGTTTTCGAGTTAGATGGGGGTGTCTAAACACCCCCCCCCCCCGGCACGGCGAAGGTGGTGCCGAGCACCGGCACGGCGCGGGTTAAATATATTACATACTATTGGCAATAAGCAGCATTGGGTATGATAATGATGATGATTGGGGTTTTAGGGCGCACCGACTGCTTTTGGTCACTTGGCGCCCATCAGCATCGGGTATAGAAATGAGCGGCACACGTTGCTTCTCTCCAGTCTTAATTTGTGCCGTAGTATTGCCAACAAGTTCCTCCCCCCAACTACAAAGTAGTTCCCACACCCCTGACGGCATGTGGTTATTATATTTTAAATACTCGGTACTCATTAATTGCAGCAGCTATGAACTTCTGTCAGGTGGACAGTAAGTCAGATTTCAATAACCAACAATTATGAAGCCACACAGGGCTTTTGGTTAGCCAAGAATAGATGCTTCAACAAACAATCATGTCATGGATCCGCACATGGGTTTTGACCACCTAAAAGCGCAGCAATCGATCAAATTAAAATTGAAATACTGTTCTGATGGTCTTGATGACGTATATGTTGTATGTATGTCTGAGAGCCAAAATGGAACTCTTGTTTCGTCTTTTGTCAAAACTTCCTTGATATGAAATTTCCTTGTAATTCCTTGATATGAAGAGGGGCAGAGTTCCGTGCTCAGTGGATGACGTTGAATACACTGCCCTTCTGCGTTGAATACACTGCCCTTCTGCGTTTATGATTTTCCTGAGAAAGTTGTACGTCCGAGCTCCGAGCTATACGTCAATACGGTTACACTTCTGGCGCCATCTGGGGTATTCCAGGACAGATCGACCAAACAAATCTTGAAATAACACCATACATCACAGATTTCGATAAAATACGTGTCGGAGGTTATCTGGGCTGTAGATTAACGCTATGAAGTTGTCAGTCCCGTCTGACTAACGGTTTTTGAGTTACAGCCTCAGGCAACTTTGTAATGTCAAGCAAAACTCTAATTTTCAGGGGGCAATTCCTCCCATTGAAATCATGCCAGTCATATAAACCTCTATATCATCAGAATCATCAGTAACCATGAATTAATATGATATAATAATTTTTTGAACGTTCAAAATCTTGGAATTTCAACACGTGATCCCAGATCAAATAACGCGATTTTATAATGTCGCCATTTCAAATTCGGATGTTTTTCCCATGCCGGAATCGACTTCGATACATAAGCCTTCGATGTCTAAAAAAATCTAGATAATTTTTCCTCTAAATATTTTATCTCTACTTCTTTTGGGGGAAAACATGGTCACCAGCACGTCTTTGGCATTAGCTTTGCACGTAATTGTGCTCTCTAGCACAATTACGTTAGGCGCCATGGAAAATACACCAGTTAAACTGCCGGGTTAAATGAATATGTACTGAGTTACGCTGCAATTATCAGTTTAGGTACATATGCAGTTCCCATTTGGTGACACTACTTCACTAATATTCCCACTGCAATACGTTACAGGCATTTCCAGTCACTTCTAGGGTTCAGGTTATGAGCTTCTCATAGAAGACCCAAAACTCATGGAATTTTGCGCCCCAAAGGCTTTCACGAGACAAATATACAAGCAAATATACAAGCAAAAAAAAACTCCCTGTCGTGTATGGTGCAAGGTGTTTCACCATATCAAGTAGCCTATTACCTATTTAGAATGTCTATTTTCGATAGTTAGCACTGCACAGGGCTTGTGCACTGTGTATGTACGTACGGTATGGGCGTCGAAAGCGGGGGGAGGGGGGACGCGTCCCGCCAGTTAAAAAATCAGGGGGGGGGGGGGGGCGTCCCCCCAAGAAAGCAGACTTGTTTGATTTTTTTCTCCTCAATTCGTTCCAAGGTATATGAAACTTAATTTATTCTTAGCTCAAATTACATGTCAATTTAAGCCTATATCGTTAAGTCTTTTCTTTGTACTTACAGATGTAGGTACTCAAATACTTTGTAGAAAATACAATTATGATATGACAGCTCTAAAAGTTGGTACACAAGATTTGCTTCTGCTATATTTGAATGTCAAGTTCATCCATTAATTCACCATTCATTCAAAAGCCCTAGATGCAACTCAGCCAAGGCAGCGAATAGCGTGACGTGATGGGTACATCCATCAATATGCTGTGTTCAAACAGCAATCAGTTTGATAATTTAGTCCCTTTGAGCCGCTGGAATTTATATAAATAAGTACTATAGCAGCATGCTTGGTATAATTTCAATGGTTGAAGAACTCTCTACAATCCATGCTAAGTAAGTTTTTATATAAAATATATCATAGAAAGGGTAGCTACTAGCTTGCTGGGCGATAGCGAAGATTCGTGGAAATATGTGTCCATGAACACTCGCGAAAATAAGTTCCCCCTTCAGGGGCGGATCAAGGGGGGCCAAGGGGCCATGACTATGCCAAGGGGCCATGGCCCCCCAAAGGTCCTGAAACTGTTATTTGCCCCCCCCCCCCCCAACGGCCGGACGTGCAGCGGTGGGTGGCTGACACGGCCCGCTCTACCTCCCCCCGCCCAACAACTTCTCGCTAACGGCCTGCTACACCCCCTCTCCCCCGGTCAACAACTTTTTATTTTGACTGCGACTGTGACTGCGTCCCCCCAGTAAAAAAACATGTCGACGCCCCTGGAGTACGGTAACACGATTGCCAACTCATGAGCATGGAACGTTCCAGAGCACAGCTAATGGAACGTTCCAGAGCACAGCTAATGGAACATTCCAGAGCACAGCTAATGGAACGTTCCAGAGCACAGCTAATGGAACGTTCCAGAGCACAGCTAATGGAACGTTCCAGAGCACAGCTAATGGAACGTTCCAGAGCACAGCTAATGGAACGTTCCAGAGCACAGCTAATGGAACGTTCCAGAGCACAGCTAATGGAACGTTCCAGAGCACAGCTAATGGAACGTTCCAGAGCACAGCTAATGGAACGTTCCAGAGCACAGCTAATGGAACGTTCCAGAGCACAGCTAATGGAACGTTCCAGAGCACAGCTAATGGAACGTTCCAGAGCACAGCTAATGGAACGTTCCAGAGCACAGCTAATGGAACGTTCCAGAGCACAGCTAATGGAACGTTCCAGAGCACAGCTAATGGAACGTTCCAGAGCACAGCTAATGGAACGTTCCAGAGCACAGCTAATGGAACGTTCCAGAGCACAGCTAATGGAACGTTCCAGAGCACAGCTAATGGAACGTTCCAGAGCACAGCTAATGGAACGTTCCAGAGCACAGCTAATGGAACGTTCCAGAGCACAGCTAATGGAACGTTCCAGAGCACAGCTAATGGAACGTTCCAGAGCACAGCTAATGGAACGTTCCAGAGCACAGCTAATGGAACGTTCCAGAGCACAGCTAATGGAACGTTCCAGAGCACAGCTAATGGAACGTTCCAGAGCACAGCTAATGGAACGTTCCAGAGAACAGCTAATGGAACGTTCCAGAGCACAGCTAATGGAACGTTCCAGAGCACAGCTAATGGAACGTTCCAGAGCACAGCTAATGGTTGCGCAATTCGAGCAGCATTAGCCGTTTTCACGAAGGATTTTGCGTTTGGGGCGATTGGGGCGTTTGGGGCGATTGGGGCGATTGGGTCGATTGGGGCGTTTGGGGTAAATGGGTCTTTAGCTTGTAAGAACACGGCTTTTCCCGGTGATTTTTGGTATCAATCACAATTTTATGAATTAATGTATAAGTATATGCTCTTACAATGCAATATTTACCGTTAGTTTGCTTTGAATATTCAAATTCATGAGAAAATCTGGCAATTCTGGGTTGTGTTAGTTGCTTCTACAAAACGTACCGAAAACGCCCCCAAAAGAGGCTGGTAGTATACTAGATAATCAGCTTTGATTAAATAAAATACGCAATTGACAATGAGTTAGGGCAAAACTGAAGATATTAATGGCAAAAAAGTATAACGTTATGATGAAAAATGCAATAAAATGTCAAAAGCATAGACAGGCCTTATTTCAACGTCGCTCCGTCCCGCTGAGATCGTCCAATTTAGAACGGTAACTTCGTTGATTTCCGAAAAACGGAACAATCCTTACACATTTCGAATCACACCAAATGTTTTTGATTTGATTAATTGATTAATTGAAGAATCTCACAAAAAGCTGAAAGGAGTTCAGAAAAAAACACTTATAAACCCATGAAACATGCGGGCTTTCTGCAACCACTGGTACTGAAAACTAAAAAAATACTGCTCTAGATCGAACGGACGCCATTGCTGGGCGCAGACCACGGCTTCGCGCATGTACAACGTGACGCCAGGCGACCGACCGACTGGTCGCCATGGTAACCAGCTGGCCGGCGCCGGAGCCACGTGTGCAACGTGACATCAGACGACAAGCCGGCCCGTCGCCATGGTGACCGGGCGGCGGCGGCGCCTGCATAGAGCAAGCGCAGAGCCGGAGCCAGCATTCCCTCATCTTACAACAAATGATCAAAACGAAATCGCTAATTATCATTAATCCTTGCTTTCTAGGGACTCGTCTAAGGAAATTTGACTGGGGGCAGGCTTAAGGTGTGAACTGTATCGCTGATAAACATCCAAGCAATAGCCGCTTACCATAACACAAGTTCTTGACAAACCGAAAATAGTGTACACACTCCCTTTAATGTTTTCGTAATTAAGTGACCTTGATAATGCAATTCGTGAACATCACAAACAAACCAGCACTATTCGTAAGCTTTTCACGGCCACTTACACTAACTACGCCTCTATTGTAGGTTTCGAACAGTCTAGAACTTCTGATGAGTCAGCGGCACGGGGGGGGGGGGGGGGGGGGGGGGGACGGCGCGGGCGGGAGGGCGGCATTGGCGGCGAACTCTCCGCACTATCAGACCTGTCCGGCTGATACGGATTATTGGTATCGGTTGCGTGGCCCGGGCTGTGGGTCGCTCAGCTCACGGTAAATGCAGGTTATTTACCCAGGTATCTCCGTCAATCAACTGATATGACTCGGGAGCATATCAGGCATCGGTACGCGAAGGTTCTTAACCTTGGTCTCCCTTCTAGACACCTCTCTAAATGTCCGATTTTAATTTAAGAACTGATCATAGACTGATCATAGAGATCACTGATCATAGCACTGCAGTACCTATGTAGGTAGTACATGTATTGTATGTACATTGTAAAAAAGTTGTACAAAATGATCATTTGTGCTAATAATATATTATTTTAATCAATAGAAAAGCCGAACAATTCTAACGCGTTTCGATTAACAAATCAACATCAGAGAATGATGAAAGCATCGCAGTTTTCGCGTCAAAAACCAAGAACACTGTCACGAGTCAACCACTTCAACACGTCCTCTAGTGGGAACATTTCATCGCTTACGTACTAAAACACTGTCGATGCATTACTATACTGACATACGCTGTCATAACCGTTTACTCTGCAAAATCATACACTGCTAAGTCATCTCTCGTACAAAGGCACAACAAGGTAAGACAATCGATAGATAACAATCATTCACCGTAACGTATACGAGTCATGTTGAAAGTAGCTAACAGAGGATTTGTGGTTACAATATTTATACCGACTCAATTGAGCCGTAAACTATTAAAGATTCCTAAAAGTCGAGAAAAAAACAAAACAACAACAACGGGAACCTAAATCACATGTTTCGTAAGGCACCAAGACCTGGATTTAGTGTTCATCGTAGGGTTGCTTTCCCTAACATAAACAGATTCAGCTATGCGCAGGTCGGCTTCATGTTCTTTAGTGGTGAGGATATCTATGTAAAAGTTGCTATTTATTTCTTTATTGTCCATATTCGTATGCTGTTCTAGGGTGTGGTCCCCCAGACCGGTGTCAGGTTTCCGAAGACGAGCGTCACCCAAATGCTCATTAAATCGGACCCTAATGGGACGTCTAGACTGCCCTATATAGGTGGCTTGTATCCCTATACTTCTACACGCCAGACAAGTGATTTTGTAAATCGCCATGCGTGTAGTGCAAACTCTGTTCAGTCATCAAAAGCTGCTATCAAAGTAAGCTGGACAAATAACAACACCCTAAAGAAGAACCTTGTGACTTCAGCTCTTACTCCCCCACCCTGCCCCGCTGGACATAAACACTGTCATACATGTGAAAATGGACTGAACGGAGTTTGCACTACACGCATGGCGATTTACAAAATCACTTGTCTGGCGTGTAGAAGTATAGGGATACAAGCCACCTATATAGGGCAGTCTAGACGTCCCATTAGGGTCCGATTTAATGAGCATTTGGGTGACGCTCGTCTTCGGAAACCTGACACCGGTCTGGGGGACCACACCCTAGAACAGCATACGAATATGGACAATAAAGAAATAAATAGCAACTTTTACATAGATATCCTCACCACTAAAGAACATGAAGCCGACCTGCGCATAGCTGAATCTGTTTATATTAGGGAAAGCAACCCTACGATGAACACTAAATCCAGGTCTTGGTGCTTTACGAAACATGTGATTTAGGTTCCCGTTGTTGTTGTCTTGTTTTTTTCTCGACTTTTAGGAATCTTTAATAGTTTACGGCTCAATTGAGTCGGTATAAATATTGTAACCACAAATCCTCTGTTAGCTACTTTCAACATGACTCGTATACGTTACGGTGAATGATTGTTATCTATCGGTTGTCTTACCTTGTTGTGCCTTTGTACGAGAGATGACTTAGCAGTGTATGATTTGCAGAGTAAACGGTTATGACAGCGTATGCCAGTATAGTAATGCATTGACAGTGTTTTAGTACGTAAGCGATGAAATGTTCCCACTAGAGGACGTGTTGAAGTGGTTGACTCGTGACAGTGTTCTTGGTTTTTGACGCGAAAACTGTGATGCTTTCATCATTCTCTGATGTTGATTTGTTAATCGAAAGCGTTAGAATTGTTCGGCTTTTCTTTTGCTTAAAATAATATATTATTAGCACAAATTATCATTTTGTACAACTTTTTTACAATGAACAAGTTGCTAAACGTTCTCCAACTCTTATCAAACTTATTGTATGTACGTACATACACATTTCCACAGGTCAATAGCTGTAGACTATGACCAATAAGTAATTGTCATTAAGCTCTTTAAATTAAGAAGATAAACTTTAGACTCATGTAAGAGCTGTCTCCTAAATTCTAACCAGGCAGTGCATTAGCGTCTTCATGCCGCGTATCTTGCTGCGCGCCGCTTAATCTATTTCCGAATTCGATGTATTATTTTGCAATGCTTGTTTTCATTAAGACATCGTACAATGACAATAGCACAACTTTCCTCTCCTTCGCAAGAGGGAAAATCCCTTCAGGAGGAAGCACGGACAGTCAAATGAGACTGTCATCCACTCCAGCTGTGAGTGTATTTGGATGGCCATGCTACTCAACGGTAACGACGCTCTAAATCAACCAGCTTCACTGCTCGGGTCTCAGCGTAAAGCCCGAGCTATCTCGGGAATAGCAGGAAGGCAGCGGTTGCAAAGGTCCGATTTGTGGTGGCCCGGCATTTTCACAAGACGGACCATTCGCGACGTGAAAATGTTACAAATGCCGTGTAAGAGGTGTCGGCCAACTCAGCCTTTTCTCGGAATGTTACAATGCGACAGATATTTCCACTTTCTTCAAATGAATAATACATTTTTGTTCAAAGAAAATGCAGAGGGCGATGTAGAAATGCTATATAATGAATCGAATAGACCCTTGGAATGTGGCGAGGGCTGAGGATTGAGGTTGTAACATTTATGCATCGGTCACTGCCCAATGCGCTTAAATGAACACGATTAACATTATTAACATGGACACGATTAACACGATTAACATGGACACGATTAACATGGACACGATTAACATGGAGACGATTAACATGGACACGATTAACATGGACACGATTAACATGGACACGATTAACATGGACACGATTAACATGGACACGATTAACATGGACACGATTAACATGGACACGATTAACATGGACACGATTAACATGGACACGATTAACATGGACACGATTAACATGGACACGATTAACATGGACACGATTAACATGGGCACGATTAACATGGACACGATTAACATGGACACGATTAACATGGACACGATTAACATGGACACGATTAACATGGACACGATTAACATGGACACGATTAACATGGACACGATTAACATGGACACGATTAACATGGACACGATTAACATGGACACGATTAACATGGACACGATTAACATGGACACGATTAACATGGACACGATTAACATGGACACGATTAACATGGACACGATTAACATGGACACGATTAACATGGACACGATTAACATGGACACGATTAACATGGACACGATTAACATGGACACGATTAACATGAACACGATTAACATGGACACGATTAACATGGACACGATTAACATGGACACGATTAATGTACGAACCGTCCAACTCCACAACTAAAAACATATTTTATCGCAAGATTTTTCCACATTCCGGACAAACTAACCACACTGAAAACACGTCTTGATACCTATTCTAGAAAGGTTTTATGGGATTCCGCGTCGTGGTTTTAGAGAACCTAATCGAGAACATATGTATCCGGGCATGTATTGGAGAACCTCCAGCAGATGACAACCCCAAACATTTAGGTTTCGGAGACCAATTTAATGTCGGAAAGAGCACCGCCACGGTTCTCACAAGTTTCCGGATGTACCCCACTATTCGAAGACTGACACTTGTGAGCAGAATGCGTACTTCTGTTATTGTAGTTGAGGTGACACTCAACAGATGGCGCTATCAAGAAGCAATTATTTGTGTAGTATTGTTTTACCCAAAACAGAATTATCTTAACATGTAGAACAGTTTGAAGTTGGGAAATGTCGCGAAAATTAAATATAAACGGAGATGTTGTCTTGGGATCTGCAAAATGAATTGCTTAGATATATTCGATGCTAATGTGCCAAACGGAAGCAATATTTTTTAAAGTCAGAAGGTTATATATGGTAAAAGTTCACGGACCACGCTGTTTCCATTTCGATCAACAGCATGGAATTGGGAAACACCGGGGTACGGCGTGGCCTAATCATGGAAATGGTAACACCGCGGCACAGCGTGGCCTAATGAGACGGAAACAGTAATTAGCGACTTAATCAGCCGTCGCGGCGGTCTCGCATACGATTAACGGAAACGACCATGATGCTTACGGGTTGCCGGAAACGACCATGAGGCTTACGGGTTGCCGGAAACGACCATGATGCTTACGGGTTGCCGGAAACGACCATGATGCTTACGGGTTGCCGGAAACGACCATGATGCTTACGGGTTGCCGGAAACGACCATGAGGCTTACGGGTTGCCGGAAACGACCATGAGGCGGCTTACGGGTTGCCGCGGGATTCATGGAGCAAATTCATGGGAAATATTATATTTGTTGGCGTATTTTGCACAGATCAATTTAACCAATGTAGTAATATTCGCTCGTGTGCTAGCTCTGCTAGCACGCGATGCACATAAAATCGCCCGAGGCAGACAAGACGTAATCGGATGCGTATTAAGTAATGGTGAAGCTTTGATGGATTCTCATTTGGAGACGCTGGTTACCAAAACAGTGTCGCCGAAAAGAATATCAGAAGGGTTCTCCGATATTTTACGGGGTGCTCTGATAATCCCCTGAAACCTTTAGAAGTTCTCCATTGATATTGTTGTGAAATCTTAGTTCGAGAACCTTTAAGAAGGTTTCTCAGACGTGAAGGTCCAGACATGTGGTGATCGAGCGAGCGCCGGTGCGGCTCTCGAAGACCAGTCAAAGTTCTGATAGTTTTTCAGTGCAGGACACATATCATGGATTAAACACACAACGCCGCGTATATTGCCCATTGATGTTCAGATGACAGTGGCGTCGCCACGGTTTCAAAACTTGTACGGACACTCCATGACCTCGAAGTTTTCGAGCGGGGAGGGGGTAGGACGTGATATTTTGCAGGGGTGTCAATACGGTGTTTAAAGGGAAATATTCAGCTTTTTACCTATTTTTCTGCATTATCTTATGTATCATGTATGGTGTTAAATTGATCGAGTTTCAATTTAAAAATAAAATCACAACTTTTTATATGTATAATTTTTGTTGTTGTTTTAGGGGGGATTTAACCCGCGCACTGCAGGGGGGTTGATTTCCGCCCCCCTCAGGTTTTTCAAAGATAGCGAAAAAACGGCGGCGCGCAGCACCGCCGGGTTTTCGCACACCTGTTAGGACATCAATTGCACACACTTTGCAAAAAAATAACCTCGGATCATCTCAGGTCAGGTCACCAGACCAGGTCATGTGACCCCACCTCCAAAAATGTTTGCAGTTGTACCAAAGCCAGAGTTTTTCACCGATCAGTTTGAAACTTACAGGATGTCATGAGGGCGTATCTACTTACAATTCTTTTATCTCGGAATTTTGATATCGGTGACCTAAGGTCAGGTCAATTTCGTAACCTCCCCATAAGTCAATGGGGAAATATACAAATGCTTCCTATTGCAAGAATATGTATGATATTAGTCCAATTACTTCTGGATCATGTTATTATAGGATATTCTTGATGATCCAAGTGTAATTTTTGTGTTCAGTGACCCCTATCGGGTCATTTGAGGTCATGCGAGCTCACCATCACTTTTTTTTGTAAATAACTCCAGAGATAATGAAGATAGAGAAGTAAAACAGACATCAATGTGTTTGTCTCGTCGAGACGCGTCTTCCCATATGCAACATGTCCTATTTGGGTCACCACTTGACCTTGACCTGAGGTCAAATTTGAAGTTAACTTAACATGGTCACCATGTATATCATTCGCAGCGCCTTGACAAGATAAACACAATGGCGTAAACAGTTTTCCGTTACCTTTCTTAAGTAAAAAGTTAATAGCGAAAAACTATTTAGTAAAAAAACGGCATTTATTTTATATTTTGTACCTCTGGAGCTTCGATGTTGACCTTAGATCAAATTTGAGGACATTTTACCGATGGAAAATTTTACTGGCTGGCATTTGCTTTTTCTGTTTGTTTCTAACTAGCATAGTTTCTGAGATATATGGGATTTTCTGGAGCGATGTCTTAAAACAGGAAAAAAAAACTGGAAAATTTGACCTTTGATGACCTCTGGTGACCTCAATTTTGACCTGACCTAAAACAACACTGAATTTCTTTCGATAGAACATGTATCAAGCTATCAAATGCCGTTTTCTTCTTCTCGCTACGTAGCGTAGTTTTCGAGATCTCAGGGGGAGGGGGTGGGGGGGGGGGGAATCAACCCCCTGCAGTTCGTGTTCGGCGCAAAGCTCAAGCAGTGCGCGGGTTAAAATACAAGATCATATACTTCTTTCTCGGAGTTCATGATCGGTGTTTTCCCTTCGCTATTGGAAGCGCGACATATCTGGCGCTTTTCTTTCAATCTGTTCAACGTTTAATAACTCCAGGGTTTGATGTTTGTATATGTGTTCGTGAACAGTTCATGAACAGTATTTGTTTGTTTCTTTATTTGTTTGTTTACGAATTCAATGATCAAGGTCATCTGTTCACGACAAAATGGCTGCTCATGAACAATTCACGAACGTTCATGAACTGTTCATGAACTATCAGAGTTCACATTTCGCTGTCCCATCTTCTGTTATTTGGAGCACGCTCACAATTTTGGAAGGAAATTACCAAATTGGTGCTATTAACAGTTTCGGGCTCATAAAAATAACAGCCAATCGTATTGCTTCGTATAATATATAATGCCATAACGTATAATGTCTATCGTATACGCATCAAATAATTACTTGATAAAATAAAAAAAGTTTTCTAGGAGGCATGTATTGGGAAACTCTATCACCACGAGCATCGAAACCAGGACTGGGTAATACATCCGTGTTTCTTTCAGACTCAATCGCTAGGCATTTGATCGTAGCATGGGAATACGTGTTTTTTCGGACTCAATCGCTAGGCCTTTGGTCTAACCGAAGGTCCTTTGTCAATATATCAAATAACACTATTCTTTAGAATGGTGTTTTTCTATAGGAAAACAACCTGAGCCGTGCTGCCGCATTCGGTTTCCGTTATGTGTGCGACATCCTTAAAACTTGCTGCGCTTGAAAACGGCCCAAAGGATTTCCGAGACAATTTCAGGGTTTCGAGTGGCCACCGGGATCTAGGTGCTGGCATGGTCGGCTACGCCAGAAAAAATGTATTGCACTTGCAACGGGCACGTGCAGTTTCCCCATGTTAACCCGCGCCGTGCCGGTGCTCGGCGCCACCTTCGCCTAGCCGGGGGGGGGGGGGGGGGGGGGGGGACGTTTGGACGTCCCCTCGAACTCAGCTCCTATGAGACGTAGACAAAAACCGAAAACACTGTTCAAAAACTCGTCAAAAAGCATTTTGAAACTATTTGAGAAATGTTTTTTATTAGGGCAATATTGAGGTCACCAGAGGTCATCAAGGGTAAGATTTTCCAGTTTCAGGACTTTGCTCCAGAAACCCACAAATATCTCGAGAACGATGATAGCTAGGAACAAACGGAAAACAAGCAGTCGAAGGCTCTTGAACAATGCAATCGCTTCCTCATCCTCAAATTTTAGCTCAAGTCAATACTTTAGGCTACAAAAGTCATCAAAGGTCAAAAAGGCTAGTTTGACCAAAACTGTTTTCACAAATAACTTTTTACCTAATCAAGATAAGGCAATAATTATGACGCCATAGTGTTTGTCTTGTTAAAGCGCTTCAAATCATGTTCATGATAACCAGGTTAAGATAACTTAGAAATTTGACCGCAGGTCAAGGTCAAGTCGTGACCCAATTAGGTCATATTGCATATTGGGAGACGTGCCTCGACGAGACAAACACATTGATGCAAATCTCACTTATCTATCTTTATTTTGTCGAGAGTTATTGACAAAAAGGTGTTGGTGACCTCGGATGACCTCGGCTGACTCTGTAACGGTCACTGAACAAAAATTGCACCTGGATCTTCAAGAATGGCCTATGATAACATGATCCAGAAGGAATTGGGCTGATATGTGTATCCTCAGAATAGGAAGCATTTGAATATTTCCCTTTGACTTATAATGGGAGGTCACGAAATTGACCCGACCTTAGGTCACCGATATACAAAATCTGAGATATACAAATTGTAGATACCTATGATCTTATGAAGTCCTGAGTACGAAATCTGGCAGAGGCGGCTCCAGACTCTAGGTTTTGCGGGTCAATTGTGTTAGGTGTTGCCAATTCCTCCCTACACGCTGTCCTGAGTGCGCCATTGCTTGGAACAATGCATTCACCCTATCTTAGATGAAAATAAGTTTGTGAAAAGATTATGCGATGTAGAAATGAACCATCGAAACATGCGTTTGATCCACCCTCAAATTAGAAAGTTGATAAAAAGTGTGAGGCCAATGGTACCCCCCCCCCCCATGTTGCTTACCTGGATCCGCCTATGCGCAATATATTTACATTTAATAAATTATTGCAAATAATGCCCACATCTGACGTTCATATCGCCTCAAACAGCACATATTTATTATCAGAAAATCCCCCAATTTATATCCCCTGAATACGCCTCGTCTTGCCTTGGAACTTGTCTTGGAACTTGTCTTGGAACTTGTCTTGGAACTTGTCTTGGAACTTGTCTTGGAATTTGTCTTGGAACTTGTCTTTTGCTATATTAAAGACCTGTACATTTCAAGCTCAAAATCGTTTGTTCTATGCAAATCGATCAAAACACATGACCACAATGATCTTTCAAAAAATACCCAACATGCTCTTGTTTTTTGCCCACTGCCTCGAACATTTTGGACAACAAAGAAATTTAGAGGTCTAAATATATGGATCTTTTTATGACCAGGCGAATGGTGTTTGTCCTATCGAAATCGACCGAGTGGTTCTCGAGATCTCTGATGGTGGTGAGGGGGGAGGCAGAATCTGCCCCCCGCAGGTTAACGTAACTCTGGCCGCCCGCAGGTAATAAATAGGTTGACGTCCCACAATTCTTCGTAGGTGGCGGAGTTTCTGTCGACAACCGTGAGTCAGCCTACATTTGCCAAAATGATGCGCTTGTGTGTGGATAAACGCTACCAGGTCTGTGGATGAACTTTAACAAGTTTATTCATAATAAAACACAACAAAAATGTGCGTATCGCCTCTAAGGCGGCCGCTCACTAGGCCATTCGGCGTGCGATATCACAGCGACATTCCGCGGTTCTGCGGTGTTCAGCCACAGAAAAAGCTCGTCCAGACCAGCTTTTTTCCGCCGCGGAAAAATATTACGAAATATATCTATTCATATGAGCTTTCATGAACAGTTCGTGAACGTTCGAGACCTGTTCGTTGTTTATTTATTTTCAGCTGGTGACGTCATGTGTTCATGAACACATCTGTTCACAAACTGTTTGTTTGTGTTTGTTTATTAGGAAAAATAGACAAACACCAAACCCTGAATAACTCTCGTTGAATTACCTCTCAACAAATCGCATACACTAAATACGTCGTCGTAGGGGGCCAAGTTAATCCGCCGAATACATCACGGTTTTCTGAAATGTTTATTGATTGATTATGTGAAAATGGTTCAGATAAATGTTTCATGTGTGCATTGTAATGTATTGAATACCTGTACGTTGGAAAATCATGGGGAAACATCCCGTATTTGTTAAAGGGAATGTTTCACCTTTCTGAAAGTTGTCAAATATACGCTGGTTGTAGTTGAAAATATAAAGTAAGTGCCGCTGAAAACGATTGCGATATTTTTTCTCTCGGAGAGTCACTTAACTTTATATAAATTAAGTTCTTAAATTTGGGATGATGACGTCATTATTAAGCTTTTTTATAGCTATAGAGAAAACCTTTATGGTGCTATTTGGCAGCACAATCGTTTCAGACAATATTGGCGATTCAAATACAAACATTGTGGAACTGTTTCTTCTCCCGCACAGAACACAATGACGAGTGCGAGGCATATCGATAGCTCAATATTTATTAAAAAACAATCGACCCATAACTGAGACTTCAAACAACATGAAAAACTTCAACCTGGACCGCAACCTATCGCGTTGGCCGTTGTTTACATCGCACTCGCCAAGGTTCGACGAATACAGGTCGTCTGACTTCCAGGACCAACAATCTTTAAGTGGCTGTCAGCCAATCAGCGGCAGCATACCATAGTCCCCATTTGGAAAAATCGAAATTCAATTGCTTAAAAACGGCTAAGTTTTGGGGGAAATGACTTTAATAATTTAGACATTTTAATAACGGCCAAAGATAATGGCTATCTCAGTTCAAAACAAATACAAATGTGCAACATTCCCTTTAATGAATAGAGAACACTAAATAGGTCGTCGTCCGTGGCCAAACTAAACTGCCGATTTCAATGTTCGTTTCACGTGTATAATATCGAACGGACAACGACGGAAATGGTTGTACATGAATGAAGAATCATTTTTCTAGCACACAGAAAACATTGTCTAGCCCTAGAGCTAATATTATTTAGGACAGAGGTATAAATCAAGGACCCAGTAGCGAAAACGATCGTTCCGTAACGTACTCCCTTGTCGATCTGTCCTGGAATGCCCCAGGTGGCTCTGCACCCCACCAGTAATAGTTGGCAGCACTCAGGCGTTTGGGCGTTAAAAACCTACTACACCTTAAGGTTCATATGTTAAATCGATGGTTTTCAGACGAGACTCGCTCGTTTTCTATGGTACATATTTTAAATCCGACTTCTGGAACAGATAGCTACAAGTCTTAGCTACAACGTTTTTATTTATCATTTTTCGATATTCCGAGTGTAATATCAAATGGGCTTGGGGGTTAAAACATGTCGGAACGACCGCTGATCGCTTCCAAATGCTACTACAGTACTGAAATATACACTACTTCGACTACTACTTCGTAGTAGAGTTTAATATGATCGCTTCCAAATACTACTTTTACTACTACTTCGTATATTTGCTGGCGTTTAATTCAATAAATAAAGATGTAATCTATGGAAATAGAAGTTATTGTTAGGAAACAATACCTTTAATTTATAATAGACAAAACAATTACGATACAAATTATATCTTGTCTAATTCATTTGGGCGTTAAATTCCTTACTGTTCTACCCGTTGTTCTATTACCCTGCTCTGCACCACTGCATCGGCTGGTCGGGGCTGACGGCAAACAGCTGACCATAACGTCATCCTGCTCGGAGTCGGTTGTGTACCCCCTGACCTGGAGAGTGCAGTGGAGAGCTGCAACTTTACCTGAATCAAGATACCCATAGTTCGCATGATCGTTGGTTTCGGAGCGTGAGATCGACCCAACATAGAAGTGTTATGCATTTAAATTCGGTGGGTCCAATTCGTAATTTATTATGATCAGGCTAACGCACAGTTCTGTGCAACATACCTATATACTATATAGTATATACCAAACATCTGCACTCGATCGCTCGCCATGATATTGTCAGGAGCCAGCGAACGCCTTGCAAGATTCTGAATAGTGAATGCCCGCAGCCCGTGTTTTGGTGAGTCCGTGTGTATCAGCTGTATTACAGCTCACGGCTGTGCACTGTGCAGGGCTGCTGCGCCAGGGCCGACGGCGGGACTACGCGGGGATTCCCGCTATCGCCCTCGTTCTCCGAAGAGGCCCCGCGCGGCGGCTGAGTTGCTATCGCACCCTCTAACAGACCGGCGCTCGAGCCGCCAGCCATTTGATGGACGGAGACGGCGTCGGCAACATCGTCCGTGACATCAGGTGAGGTTAATAGCACTGCACCTCTCGATGTTAAGTTGTTTGCTGCTGAGTCGTTCATTGTGATTCAAGTGTGTGTTGTTAGCAAGTGTCATTGTTTGTTGGTGTGCTTTTAATGTGTGTATTCATCAATCATCATGTTTGGCCTTATATACCAGTCTTATGAGAATTGCTGGTGGGTCTTGGTCCTGGTGGGTGCTGGTGATTCCTAAAGTGCCCGCCATGAACAAGCTAATATTTTTGGTACATATTGCTTTGCAAAATTCAGACTGTATGAGTCTCATACTATGAGAAAGCAGATAATGCTGCTCGAATTGCGCAACCATTGGCTGTGCTCTGGAACGTTCCATGCTCATGAGCTGGCAATCGTTTTATCGTATACAGTGCACAAGCCCTGTGTACTGCTAACTATCGAAAATAGACATTATAAATCGAAAATAGACTAGTTTTTACTTTTTATGGTGAAACATACACGCCACCATACACGACAGGAAGTTTTGTTTGTATATTGTCTCGTGAAAGCCTTCGGGGCACAAATGTTCATGCGTTTCGGGCCTACTATGAGAAGCTCATAACCTGAACCCTAGAAGTGACTGGAAATGCCTGTAACGTAATGCAGTAGGAATATTGGTGAAGTAGTGTCACCAAATGGGAACTGCTTAACCCTATTTGTAACAGGGGGCGGATCACCCCCCCCCCCCCCTCAGGTTTTCGCGAATATCTCCGGAACGGCTGGAAGTAGGCCCATTACATTTTGTGACTATTCCTAGAATTGATTTCCACATATGGAGTCAATTTTTTTAGTTCTTAACCTGAACGGAGGCGGTTACAGGGCCCGGTTTTTGGTGGGTTCTTCGGCGACATTTGGCGATAATACGGAGATGCGATCTTCACGGCTTCTTCCTAACTGCCTCAAGTATGAAGGAGTTACATAGGTTTACGGTGATTGCAACAAGTGCAAAATAAGTTGATGTTAATAAACTATAATAAATATTGCACGGCAGAGGCGGTTTCAGGGACTTGAAAAGAGGAGGTTTCCAGGAAGTATGAAACGCTTGGCTGGCAGTCAATAGAGCGATGTAAGGGGCATTCATAGTTATGAAGATGCAAAAGATAGTTTCTCCTTCCAATATTAGCATAATTTATTACATATAGAGTTGCAGGGGCGTGTTCAGGCACATGAAAAATGGGGAGACTGGCATGGTGATTGGTGATGACGATATGCCAGCGATTACGGCGCACTAGACGGTTCGTTTAGAATTATATATGCACATATGAAACCAGGAGAGGGAATGAAGTGTTTTATTTGCAGAGACGCGCTCAGGAATCGAAGAAAGGGGTCATATTATTGCAAGGAAACTAAGATGCATGGGCCTACAATGACATAACATACTGCAGTTTTCGGATGAAGCATGCACCAGAGGGTACTCTACGAACGATTATAGGATAATAGGCGAGTGCAGGTAGGGTAAAAGGGGAGGGTTAACCAATATTAATTGAAGTTGCAAGTGAAATAGTCACTGTTGACTAGTTAGTATCATAATAGCGAAAAATATACCTATCAAAAAGTTTTGTGCCTCCCAACTTTGGATCCTGGATACGCCTATAATGAAGTACAATATTCAAAAAGGAACTATCTATGATCAGTAACTTATTTATATTGCTTGGTAGCAACTTGCCTGCGGTTAATATTTTATTTATGTGGCCTCCCTTTTATATTAACCTGGCACCGCCTATGGCAAAAATATGTTTTATAACTGTTTGGTATGATGCCACAATACCGCACTATTTAATTTATTTAATTTTATAAAAAAACATAAAAAACTGTTTTATTGCTCATTTACTTCATCCCCATATTGAGTGGCCTGCAAACGCCTATTATTTTTGAGTGTTCAAAAGTCACCGCCATATATCAATGTCCAATTCAATATCTATCGATCCCCATTAATTGCGTTAAGATCGGTTGATAAACATGACAGCTGTGTTGGATCAAAAATACCTCTAGGATTTGTACTTTTTACCCCTTGTTGCCCCCCTATCAATTTTGTTTTTAAATAGAAATGTAGATCGTGTTGAGAGGAATCAAACGCCGTTTTATTTTTGAAAATCAGACTGGAGGATTCGAGATCTCCGGAGGGGCGTAATCCTCCCCCTCCCCCTGTTACAAATAGAGGTAGCCAGGAGCCTGTTACAAATAGGGTTAATGCATTTGCACCTAAACTGATATTTGCAGCGTAAGTCAGTAAATATTAATTTAACCCGGCAGTTTAACCGGGGTATTTGTCATGGCGAGACTTACTGGGGTCTATTTTTGGTACCCCTCATATCTTCGGAATTATTGGACTGATTTGAAACCTTAATCCGAGCCCCACCGGGGGGGGGGGGGGGGGGGGGGGCAAAATCTTCCCGCCCACATCCCTGATTTCCCAATAACATGCAAACTATGATAAATATTAACGTGACACTTTCAGCACCTAACGTCAGAGGGCGGGACGGACCGTGTCCAGGTATGTCGGGCACGTACAACTTTCGCTTCTAAATTCTGCCGGACGCCAGGAATTGTTTGATCGGGTGGTGGGGTCAGGGCCTGCGCAACAAGCTATGCTTAGCTATGCCTGACCTCGGAAATCCATCCATTAAAAAAAACATTCGGACCAATTTTTTTTGTAATCAAATTTTGACATTTTCTGATCTGAACTTGACCTGAGGGCAATTATATGGGGTCAGTGTGTGTAAATGACTGCTACTATCGAATTAAACGTATAAAATATCCCATACAACATATGCTGCATGACTTTAATAGATATTTTGCGCATAGCGACCTTTTGCGACCTGACCTTGACCTTGAACTTTGCTTACAATTTCACTTTTGCTTATGTTGGAGATGTATTATATCTTTGAGAGCACTATGTGCGATAATAGTCGCAATATAAGGCTTTAGATGGAAAGTATTGCCTAAAAACTCAAATACCTCCATGTTGACCTTTGACCTGACCGTGCCTGAGATGTGACCTTATTTTGACAATTTCGCGTATGCTTTAGATGCATCTCATTGAGAGCTTTCGATTGCCGCCTTGTGCGTCTCGCTGCAGTTATTGGTTCGGAAGATAACGAGGGGCAGATATGCCCCCCCCCCTCCTCCCCCAGCGAGGCGCGTTTAGCTGGAGACCCCAGCGGGGCGCGAGTTCAAACGGCATTCGATAGTTCTGGAAAATTCGTAGAAACTTTATGGAAACTGTAGGCGTTCTGTGTCACTGTTCGTCGTGACGGACGACCAACCGCATACCAAACCTTGCCGGTGTTTAACATATTGTTTTATTTGTTCCCAGCCTCGGGGTGACACCTAGCGCTACACCACCAAGTTCACCAACGTCGCCAGTTGCCAACATGGCGAATCGCGCGCAGTCGATAACAAACAACGTTGAGAAAATGCGTACACCTGTAAAACCACCGGAGTCCAACGGAGCAGAGCAGTTGACTCCACAACAACTACCGGATCCCAGCGGAGCAGAGCAGTCGACTCCACATCTGACTCCACAGCAACCACCGGAGTTCAGCGGAGCAGAGCAGCTGACTCCACATCTGACTCCACAACAACCACCGGAGTCCAGCGGAGCAGAGCAGCTGACTCCACATCTGACTCCACAACAACCACCGGAGTCCAGCGGAGCAGAGCAGCTGACTCCACATCTGACTCCACAACAACCACCGGAGTCCATCGGAGCAGAGCAGCTGACTCCACAACAACCACCGGAGTCCAGCGGAGCAGAGCAGCTGACTCCACATCTGACTCCACAGCAACCACCGGAGTCCAGCGGAGCAGAGCAGCTGACTCCACAACAACCACCGGAGTCCAGCGGAGCAGAGCAGCTGACTCCACATCTGACTCCACAGCAACCACCGGAGTCCAGCGGAGCAGAGCAGCTGACTCCACAACAACCACCGGAGTCCAGCGGAGCAGAGCAGCTGACTCCAAATCTGACTCCACAGCAACCACCGGAGTCCAGCGGAGCAGAGCAGCTGACTCCACATCTGACTCCACAGCAACCACCGGAGTCCAGCGGAGCAGAGCAGCTGACTCCACATCTGACTCCAAAGAAACCACCGGAGTCCAGCGGAGCAGAGCAGCTGACTCCACATCTGACTCCACAACAACCACCGGAGTCCAGCGGAGCAGATCAGCCGACTCCACATCTGACTCCACAGCAACCACCGGAGTCCAGCGGAGCAGAGCAGCTGACTCCACAACAACCACCGGAGTCCAACGGAGCAGAGCAGCTGACTCCACAACAACCACCGGAGTCCAACGGAGCAGAGCATCTGCCTCCACAACAACCACCGGAGTCCAACGGAGCAGAGAAGCTGACACCGAAACAGCAAATGGAGTTTAACACAGCTGCACAGGAAGAGAGACAGCAGGCAAACCCGGGAGAAATACCAGACCAGGGACAGTCGACACCTCGGCGTGGAGAAAACCAGTCATCAGCGTCGCCTGACCTGGAACAGACAGCAATGCAACCTGGGGGAGGGAAGTCGACAACGATGGCTGTCGGGAAAGGGTTGCCAACGCTGCCCAAAGAGAAAACAGGGCTGCCTGGAGGGAAGAAATCAAAATTGAAGAGAAAAAAGAAGCAAAAGCAGGCCGTCTCGACTGAGAAGCAGTCGGCAGCTTCAATTGAAGGGGAGCAAGCGTTCTCGAAACCTAATTTGGCTAAGTCGAAAAAGCTGCCTGAAGAGAAACAGACATCTCCAATGGCGTTGACTGAAGGAGAACACACAGCAGTGGTGTCTAAAGAGAAGCAGAAGACAGCGCTGCCTGAAGCAAATCAGCCAGAAAAGCAAACGGAAGAGAAGCAGTCTCCAGAGCCGAAAAGGAAGAACGGCAAGAAGCGGCCGGCCATAAAAAACGTTGGAACGCAGTCAACTACGCAGCCAGCTAAAAAACAGTCAAAAATTGCGACTAAGGCGCAACAGGCAACAGCATTGACTGAAGCGTTGCATACGACAATGCTTCTTGACGAAGAATCGATGACTGCACTCTCCCAAAAAATCAGCTCGGCGAAAAAAGGAAAGCAAGAAAAGGCGAGCTCCGCTTTCAATTTGCCTGAGTTTGAGGATCTTCTCATCACTTCTCGATCTCAGCCTACATCAGGAGAGCTGGAGAAACTGTTCTTTGAAGTGCTAGCAACGGGATTTCCCCTCCACTTCTCGACGGATAACCTGCAACCCATACGACGGAATGGTCAGGGGCGCATTGCCAACGCGCATGTGCTTGTCCGTGGCTGTTCAAAGGACACCAGCTACACTGATCTCTTCGGCAGCTGGACAGAACAAGAGGGCTACAAGAGTGGGCCAATCGTGGAAAAGGTGGACGAAATGGTGCCATTCTTGAAGAAGGCGAATATCAACGCCATTAAGAAAGCGAGAGAATATCTCTTCGAGAGTAGTGTGGTCCGCAAAGGAGAGCTTCGGAAGAACAGTCCGTCTTATAAGACTCATGTTTACATGGTGAAAGTAGTCGAGGGAACTCTCATATATTTTGATAAGCTTGTCAAGTGGTTGAGTCAGCAGGATGCCGACCCATGGGTTGCACCGGGTCTGCGACCTAACGCCACTCTCTAAAGTGGCAGTCTTTGATGTCCCGCTGTTTCAGATGTGCCATGGTGTGGGTTTCGGTGGTGACAGTGGCTAAATAAGTAGACTCAGCTTTCCCCGTCATGCGATTAGCCGGTCGGCTCCTGCTAACGATCAGTTTCGCGGTCACCTCGTGACTCAGCTGAGCTGCAACTTCGGTACACAGGTACACTAGGTATGCTCTGGAATCAGAACATACCTAGCATCTCAGCTGAAGATGCGGGATGACAGCTAACCCTGATCGTTAGCAGGTCCCGGAGGGTCGATCGTGTGAGAGTAAGTTGAGTCTGAGTTGATAATTTATTTAGCCGGTCACAAGCCACACTATGCGCCATCTGGTCCAGGGGACCGCTTGAGCCACCTTTGGTCTTCCAGCGGGGGACTATGGGGCTCACTCGGTGCCTATGTGCGGTTTTTCAGCTAATTTGATCCGCCGCTCCTGCTCGGCCTGGTCGTATGTTCGGTGTCGTGACAGGACAGCCGGTCACGATACGCGCCTCTGCACGCCTCTCTCGCTCGAGAAGCTCAACGTGTCACACGTTGAGCTTCTCGAGCGAGCGAGAGATGCGCGCAGAGGCGCGTGTCGTGATAGGCTGTCCCGTGAGCACACCGAACATACGACGAGGCCGAGCAGGAGCGGCGGATCCAATTGGGTGAAAAACCGCACGTGTGTGCCCAGTGCACAACTGCACACACACCGGGAATGTTCGAGCCAGTCTCTTGAGACCGCCGATCCCGTGTGGTGCGAGGGGGTTACCCTTTCCGGCGCGGACAGAAAGGTGGCGCACTGTTGGCCGGGGTCCCGAAACGACGCGCTCCGGGTTTCGTTTGAGGAAATGTTGTCCGAGTGGAAGACAGTTCTTGCATCTAAGCAATGTTTTGACATCTCATGCATTGCTTAGTGACATGGAAATGTTCTCTAAACTGCATCAGCGTTAAAATTTTGTGCAATCGACACCAGGGATGTGACATTTTTTGGACCCAGACCGGCAGTTTACCACTTAGCTTCGAGTGTCGGGAGAGGTAAAAATCCCCCTCAAATGCAGCGACATCGCAATTGTAGATAGTGTATAAAATGTATGATATATGAAAGTGCGCATGTGGTTAACTAAGCAACAAAGGATCAAATGCGGTATGTTTTAGGATTCGCATACCATGACGTGCGAATCCCCATGCAGATTTTGTGTTTAATTAGAGAAAAATAAGAAAATGTGGAGAAATGCATAGCTTCGGGGGACTGTTAGGTATCGCTAATGTTTTGAATAGTACTGAAGCAAAGGTGTGATTTGATGCTGTATTAAACGACATCCGGTCGCTTTAATATTAGATGGGACATGTGTCTTATGCATGTGAATAAACGTATGTACAAATCACCCCATACATGAT
>JAXIVJ010017829.1:0-25029 GCA_036785665.1 Chirona hameri | reverse complement strand
GACGCGGCAATCAGTTATGGTGTATTGTCTACTTTGATTAGCGTCGCGCGTCTTAGAGAATGACTAGAAGTGTTTTATCTAGGGAAATCGGGGCGACTCTGATGCCATCATTGGCCTGTTGGTGCCCCGGTAACAATGCAATCTCGAATATGCCGTACACGCTCGGATCAGGAGAGCATGAAAGCGTTACTATATGGTATCAAAGATCCAGAACTGTCACATTTTGCTTTGCATTGCATGGTTAGATCAATCCGAAACCAGTTTGAATATTAATCAACTTCATACAACTGTTATCTTATCTTCTTTCATTATCTGTATCCATTATTCTGCACATATGAGTCTGTATCCATTATTCTGCACATATGAGTCTGTATCCATTATTCTGCACATATGAGTCTGTATCCATTATTCTACACATATGAGTCTGTATCCATTATTCTGCACATATGAGTCTGTATCCATTATTCTGCACATATGAGTCTGTATCCATTATTCTGCACATATGAGTCTGTATCCATTATTCTACACATATGCGTCTGTATCCATTATTCTGCACATATGAGTCTGTATCCATTATTCTGCTGCACATATGAGTCTGTATCCATTATTCTACACATATGAGTCTGTATCCATTATTCTGCACATATGAGTCTGTATCCATTATTCTGCACATATGAGTCTGTATCCATTATTCTGCACATATGAGTCTGTATCCATTATTCTGCACATATGAGTCTGTATCCATTATTCTGCACATATGAGTCTGTATCCATTATTCTGCACATATGAGTCTGTATCCATTATTCTGCACATATGAGTCTGTATCCATTATTCTGCACATATGAGTCTGTATCCATTATTCTGCACATATGAGTCTGTATCCATTATTCTGCTGCACATATGAGGCTTAATGTCTGGATACAAGTGCATGTTTTTCATGTTTGTTTTTCATGTTTTTCATGTTTGTACATGTTTTTCGCTTTTTCAGTGAGCTTTTTCGATTTTCGGATTCTTCAGTATCAAAAACTCATCTGTGCCATTGAACCGTATAGCGTCGTCGACACGGGAGATCAACGAGACGGGAGATCAACGGGACGGGAGATCAACGGGACGGGAGATCAACGGGATGGGAGATCAACGGGACGGGAGATCAACGCTTTTTATTTTTAAGTGAAAAAAAGTCACGTGGAGACAATACTTTAGACTGAGCTGATGAGCCTTGTATGAAAATATCACCTGATCTGTCCCAATTTAGACATTGAACGGATATCCCGTTATTGGGACTTATGTACCATTGGCTACTCAGTGCTCACTCGTCTGAAAGTCAATTACCATGTATCGTTCTCGCGTTTTACCATGACTGATGACGTGACTCACGATGAATAATGAATATCGTTAATGACTAGACCCCGATGTCTAGCCAATGAACAGAAACTCTCAAGGTCGCCCCCAACTGAGTAAACCTATCGCAACGCACCCTACCCCCTCCCGTCTGAGAGCAGCAGCTGACCACTGAGTGACCACTGAGTGACCACTGAGTGACCACTGAGTGACCAGCCACCGTGTGGGCCGACCGGTGAGCGCACACGGTGTGTAGTCATTGATCCAATTACCACCCGCCGTGACCGGGGATTGGCTAGCTTGTTGGGGCCTCTGCTGAGAAGAGGATGTCACAGGTAGTCATAGCCATAGTCATAACTCATAGCCAAGCTCATAATCCATAATTAATATGTGCACTGTGCAATGAGTGTGCATGGATCCGAAAACGAATCCTTAAATTTGATCCCTAGGAGCTGTATTAAAATATACTGGGGTAATAAAACGATCCATTATTTTGTTTAAAGGATCCACTGGGATCCAGGTTCTTAAGCACTAGTTTATGTTTGGACCAACAGGATCCGCCTTCCTTTTCGAGCTGAGATCCACCGGATCCAGAACAAAGATTTATAACTTTTGAACCAATTATTTTGATGGTAAACGTAATTAGAAAAATCCTACATCTGTTGGTACATTTTATAATACAATAAATGGGCAGGATCCTAGGGACCTGTGTAATTGGAGTGTGGAATCATGTTCGATCCGAGAGTCTGTAAGATCATAAATCCACTTCGAAAGTTTATCATAGGACCATGTGGAATCCAAGACAGTGCCTGGTTTCATTTCATTTCCGTGCCTGGTGTTGCGAAATTTCGCCGGAGATGCACTTTGTGGTACCAATATCCACTGTTGCATACTGCCGTGATATCTGCGAGGATCCGAGATCCGGCGCTGGATTTTGTGGCGATTTTCTCAGATCAGGGATCCGTGCCTGGATCCACGCACGGGCATGGTATATATAGAGTCTGCAGTTGCCCCTCCCTGCACTGAGTTGCGTCAGATGGGAGGGGGCCGCCCTGCTTCGTTTTCGGGGGCGGCGACTGTCTGTTTCTGGAGGTCGTCCCGCCCCTGCAGAAGTCACGGCGGCACACTATACAGGTCACGGCGCAGCCCCTCAGTGGCAGCTCTCGGTGACCTCTCCGGCGCAGCCCCTCAATGACAGCTATCAGTGACCTCTCAGGCGCCGCCCCTCGGTGACCATGAGGCGCAGCACAGATCAAAGCAGAGCGGGCGAGGCGGGGCGGTGTAGGGTGGGTTGCCGCTGGGATGGGTGGGGTGGGGCGGGGAGTTTGATGGCCACGGTGATCAGCACAGAGTGGACGGGGACGTGACGCAGGTCGGGGTCAGACGTGGGTGGCGACGCCCCGGGACCAGATCACAGAGGCTGCACGGTGCGGGCGATATCAGAGGCTGCACGGTGCGGGCGATATCAGAGGCTGCACGGTGCGGGCGATATCAGAGGCTGCACGGTGCGGGCGATATCAGAGGCTGCACGGTGCGGGCGATATCAGAGGCTGCACGGTGCGGGCGATATCAGAGGCTGCAATGATTTATTTGAACAGCTGTAACCAATAATGGCCGTTTTGTTGCACGAGTTTTTGCTGCATTGTCAAGCGTTGCTGGAACAAGTGAAAGTGTGTAGTCACCTGCCGGCTGTCACCTGTGTGTAGTCACCTGCCGGCTGTCACCTGTGTGTAGTCACCTGTCGGCTGTCACCTGTGTGTAGTCACCTGCCGGCTGTCACTTGTCACAGTTGTCTATCGTCGCGTTCGAAAGGGCGACTTTCGTACTGAACCCACACCCACACACACACCCATCTGGGTTACCACTGTCACCACTGGTTACCACTGGTTACCTCTGGTCTCGGTTACCACTGCCACCACTGGTTACCACTGGTCTCGGTTACCACTGCCACCACTGGTTACCACTGGTCTCGGTTACCACTGTCACCACTGGTTACCACTGGTATCGGTTACCACTGTCACCACTGGTTACCACTGGTCTCGGTTACCACTGTCACCACTGGTTACCACTGGTCTCGGTTACCACTGTCATCACTGGTTACCACTGGTTACCTCTGGTCTCGGTTACCACTGTCACCACTGGTTACCACTGGTCTCGGTTACCACTGTCACCACTGGTTACCACTGGTTACCTCTGGTCTCGGTTACCACTGTCACCACTGGTTACCACTGGTCTCGGTTACCACTGTCACCACTGGTTACCACTGGTTACCTCTGGTCTCGGTTATCACTGTCACCACTGGTTACCACTGGTCTCGGTTACCACTGTCACCACTGGTTACCACTGGTCTCGGTTACCACTGTCACCACTGGTTACCACTGGTCTCGGTTACCACTGTTACCACTGGTTACCACTGTTACCACTGGTTACCACTGGTCTCGGTTACCACTGTCACCACTGGTTACCACTGGTCTCGGTTACCACTGTCACCACTGGTTACCACTGGTCTCGGTTACCACTGTCACCACTGGTTACCACTGGTCTCGGTTACCACTGTCACCACTGGTTACCACTGGTCTCGGTTACCACTGTCACCACTGGTTACGACTGGTCTCGGTTACCACTGTCACCACTGGTCTCGGTTACCACTGTCACCACTGGTTACCACTGGTCTCGGTTACCACTGTCACCACTGGTTACCACTGGTCTCGGTTACCACTGTCACCACTGGTTACCACTGGTCTCGGTTACCACTGTCACCACTGGTTACGACTGGTCTCGGTTACCACTGTCATCACTGGTTACCACTGGTTACCTCTGGTCTCGGTTACCACTGTCACCACTGGTTACCACTGGTCTCGGTTACCACTGTCACCACTGGTTACCACTGGTCTCGGTTACCACTGTCACCACTGGTTACCACTGGTCTCGGTTACCACTGTCACCACTGGTTACCACTGGTCTCGGTTACCACTGTCACCACTGGTTACCTCTGGTCTCGGTTACCACTGTAACCACTGGTTACCACTGGTCTCGGTTACCACTGTCACCACTGGTTACGACTGGTTTCGGTTACCACTGTCACCACTGGTTACCACTGGTCTCGGTTACCACTGTCACCACTGGTTACGACTGGTCTCGGTTACCACTGTCACCACTGGTTACGACTGGTTACCTCTGGTCTCGGTTACCACTGTCACCACTGGTTACGACTGGTCTCGGTTACCACTGTCACCACTGGTTACGACTGGTCTCGGTTACCACTGTCACCACTGGTTACCACTGGTTACCTCTGGTCTCGGTTACCACTGTCACCACTGGTTACCACTGGTCTCGGTTACCACTGTCACCACTGGTTACGACTGGTCTCGGTTACCACTGTCATCACTGGTTACCACTGGTTACCTCTGGTCTCGGTTACCACTGTCACTACTGGTTACGACTGGTCTCGGTTACCACTGTCATCACTGGTTACCACTGGTCTCGGTTACCACTGTCACCACTGGTTACGACTGGTCTCGGTTGCCACTGTCATCACTGGTTACCACTGGTTACCACTGGTCTCGGTTACCACTGTCACCACTGGTTACGACTGGTCTCGGTTACCACTGTCATCACTGGTTACCACTGGTTACCTCTGGTCTCGGTTACCACTGTCACCACTGGTTACGACTGGTCTCGGTTACCACTGTCACCACTGGTTACGACTGGTCTCGGTTACCACTGTCACCACTGGTTACGACTGGTCTCGGTTACCACTGTCACCACTGGTTACCACTGGTCTCGGTTACCACTGTCACCACTGGTTACCTCTGGTCTCGGTTACCACTGTCACCACTGGTTACCACTGGTCTCGGTTACCACTGTCATCACTGGTTACCACTGGTTACCTCTGGTCTCGGTTACCACTGTCACCACTGGTTACGACTGGTCTCGGTTACCACTGTCACCACTGGTTACCACTGGTTACCTCTGGTCTCGGTTACCACTATCACCACTGGTTACGACTGGTCTCGGTTACCACTGTCACCACTGGTTACGACTGGTTACCTCTGGTCTCGGTTACCACTGTCACCACTGGTTACGACTGGTCTCGGTTACCACTGAAGTCGTTCTCGGTTACCACTGTCACCACTGGTTACCACTGGTCTCGGTTACCACTGTCACCACTGGTTACGACTGGTCTCGGTTACCACTGTCACCACTGGTTACCACTGGTCTCGGTTACCACTGTCACCACTGGTTACCTCTGGTCTCGGTTACCACTGTCATCACTGGTTACCACTGGTTACCTCTGGCCTCGGTTACCACTGGTTACCACTGGTTACCACTGGTCTCGGTTACCACTGTCACCACTGGTTACCACCTCGGTTCTCGGTTACCACTGTCATCGACCATCGCCGCTTCGTATTTCCGGTGCCCAGTTTTCCGGTGTATTGTTTCCGATGCTCGCCAAGTGACGTTGTATATTACACATCATTGCTGGTCCCCACACACCCCGTGCGCATTCGCTTACTGACTGCAACGGAGCCTGGCGCCCCCCCCCCCCCCCCCCCCCCCCCCCCCCCTGTGGAAACAACTGAACGAGCCTGCTGAGCTTTGATTGGTGTCTTGAATTAGTATTTGTATTTGAGAAAGTATTTACTTGAATTGCTGAGCTTGCAAATGTTGTTTTTTTGTCGTTTACCGACATGACATTTTTTCCGAGCTTCCAGATAGAAATGGCACTTTCTAGGATTCTGTGCGACAAAGCCACGACTGATGCACGCTCTTTCATGCTAATCCCTGCTCGAGGCGATCAGCTGTGTTGCATAGTTCACAGAACTGTTCTGGTGGGGGCATGTCCGAGTGCGATACGAAGCCTGTGAATGTTGTTTGGATTCCCAGCGCAATGCCGGACAGCGGAGCCGCGGCTTGTGGATCTGCACTATATCTGTATTTCGCTTTCACTGCAGATACCGAGCTCACCACTGCATTATCGCTTGCACCACAGTGCCCACGCTGTGTGTGTGTAACATATGTATGACGTGTTGTGGCGGCGGTAGGGGGAGGGGGGGGGGGGGGGGCTGGGGTATCCCGGACCACATCGGCCGCTGTTAGCGGTATGTGCGGAATGCAGGACCCGCCCGGGGCTGCCGTGGGCGAGCGGCGAATATCACATTTACTTGGCCGCTCGTCCGCGAAGCTTGTATCGGCGTACTGCCGACCGGTCGTGCCTCCGTGCCTGACAGACTGTCAGGTGGAGCCTTTTTGTGTCTCCGTGTCTCTCCGTGTCGTCTCCCTGTGTCTCTCCGTGTCGTCTCCCTGTGTCTCTCCGTGTCGTCTCCGAGTTCCCGTGTCTCGTCGCCCGTGTATCCGTGTCTCGTCGCCCGTGTCTCCGTGTCTCGTCGCCCGTGTCTCGTCGCCCGTGTCTCCGTGTCTCATCGCCCGTGTCTCCGTGTCTCGTCGCCCGTGTCTCCGTATCTCATCGCCCGTGTCTCCGTGTCTCGTCGCCCGTGTCTCCGTGTCTCGTCGCCCGTGTCTCCGTGTCTCGTCGCCCGTGTCTCCGTATCTCATCGCCCGTGTCTCCGTGTCTCGTCGCCCGTGTCTCCGTGTCTCGTCACCCGTGTCTCCCTGTCTCGTCGCCCGTGTCTCCGTGTCTCGTCGCCCGTGTATCCGTGTCTCGTCGCCCGTGTCTCCGTGTCTCGTCGCCCGTGTCTCCGTGTCTCGTCGCCCATGTATCCGTGTCTATCTGTGTTTCTGCACCACGGGCTGCCACTGAGTACCGACCGCAGCGTTCTCCCCTGCTGCCGGGGCTGGCTGTGGCTGTGTAGCTGTGGCTGTGGCTGTGGCTGTGGCTGTGGCTGTGGCTGTGGCTGTGGCTGTGGCTGTGTGCCGGGGCGGTGTGCTGTCACGGCCGGATGCAGATGCATTGCAGAAATTCAGACGCAGGGCATGAGATAGCAGATTGGAGCGTCACCCAGTCAGGATTGCGGTCCGACAGGTTGAGTTTCAACCACCAGCGAACAGGACTGAGTTTTGAGCAGCACCGGCAGCGTGGTTCCTGCCCAATCTGTCCCGGATCGCCCTCGATGTCAAGGTTTCGCGGCAGGAGTGCCGGCGATGCTCTAGATTCCTTGAAAGATGCTGAAAAGAGCGCTGGGCGTTTCTTTGCGAGGGTGTCCAGAATTGGGGTGTGACGATGTGCGCGGCTGCGGCGAACGTAGACGATAGACCTGATAACAAGGGCAATCAATGGCATGCGGAACATTGTAATTTCGTCCGTATTGTGCCGACAAGGACGCTGCGCTGGGCGTGCCTGCCTCGCTAATGGCGTACCTGCCTCGCTAATGGCGTGATCTACCCTGCATGTGGGTCAAGTTCAGCGGATTCTGAATCGATGTAGCCCGGTAGAGAACTTCAAGTAGACGGTTGCGAGTGCAAGAGAACGGGAGAGACCAGCGCGCAGCAGGATTGTCCTCCAAATGAGTGGCCAAGTTAATGATCGATGCCTAGTCTGAGAGCTGACGAAAGCTGTTCGGTACGATGCCCTCTCCCTTCCACACTTCGGTATGTTTATTTATCGCGCGTGATGGAGCGAAATGAGCTGGCTTTGTTGACAAGGTCGCAGAGGCGAGCTGAGGTCTGAAGAAATGGGGCAGCTCGTGAACACGAAAGATAGGGCAGGAAGCTATGTCGTGGGTGCTGACGTGCTAAAGAAACGTCATTCTGGACGAGGCTGACACGAAATGAGGCCGTTAAAAGGGAATGGGTAACATTGAAAATTGTCTTGAAATTTAACTATACTGGGTATTTTGAGCTGACAAAAACGTATATGACATTTGTTTGGACGATAGATGGATATCCGTCGAAAAATGGGCTTGTTTCTCTTTTCTCCTTCATGGCCATACAAAAAAAAACTTCATGATACTGTATGACGTCATGCATATGGTAGCTTGGATATGGAAAATATTGCATACAATAATGACGGACTTGAGGCATATATACGCAGGCTGCTTGTAACGTAAACAACAGTTGCGAAGTGGCAGAACTAAGCGAGTTTCTGTCCGATTTGTTTTTAAAGTTTTAAGTGGTAGATACACCTATCGCTGAAATACTGGCATCGTAAAAAAATAGTCAGAGCTGTGTGTTCGATTGTGCGTCTACATTTCAAGAAAGGCGAGGGAAGAGTTCGCTTGTAATTTGACAACAGTGGAGCTATTGAGAAGATTGACGCAAATGCTGGAACCTATTTATTAGTATCTATGTGTGTAGCTAATTTTGTTGGTGTTAAGGCTATATATTCTTGTGATTCTGGGTCTTCCATGTCATGATGGATAATTTGTGGGTGTACCAATAAATACAGTTATGGTGAAAAGTGAAAACGTGTTGTGTCTTCAGTTTTGGAATTGGTTGAGTTTCTGCCCGACCGAGACACACCTTCCAAATTATACGGAGTCTACCTGCCGCATGGTAACCATAATGGATCACCAACGGGAAAGCGGCTTTATTGATTTCAGTTTTATTGACAAATCGCACAGATGTGGCACTAATGTAGGTGGTTTGGTGTCTGGTCACCTCGATGAAGATGGCTCTCCCATCCTCAACAAGGGTGACGGTTTCCAGAGCATCTGCAAAAAAAAAGAAGGTTGATACAATATTTAGGAGAGGCGAAGGGCAGGGGCCTGGGAACAGGGGGCAGTGGGAGGGCTCCCCCCCCCCCCTTCCCCCCAACATCTGTACCGGGGGAGGGGCGGCGCACCCCCCCCCCCCCCCCCCAACTTTGGCGAGCAGAAATTTCCCTAAAAATGAGCTCTTTCAATTGTCTTCACCAAAGGGTATATAAAATATGAAAGCCTCCTTATAATGTCACCTTCATTTTTGTTTTTCGTTTTCTTTTATAGCATGTCATAAGTATGATTATTATATAGCTTTGCCTTTATAGCAGTATTGTATACCTTCCTTTTCTGGAAAACTTTGGTAGCAGTACATTTGGTAGCAGTTGTCTGCTTGGCGCGTCGTCGTTAAAATGACGCACTGACGGCGATAAACATCTGCTGCATTTTGTTTATAAGTTTATCCTACGTCAACGCTACGGATGTGGTCAAACTGGCATGCGGCCCTCTGCTGTCCTGCCGTCTCTGCCGACGGGTCGGCAATTGCAAGCAAGAGTTATCGTAAATGTTGTACCGTGATACCGTGATACGGTGATGAAGCGGTCGGTGCAGCCCACACTGGTGGGCTTCTTCAAGAAAAAAACGTCGGGCGTCAGGTACGAGTATTTTATCAGACGACAGGCGGGTTTACAAAGGCATACGGTTCATAGTAGGAAACGGGGGTGCATGGCCCCCACTTTTTCATGTTTGCTTTTTATGTTAACCCGCGCCGTGCCGGGGGCAGGGCGTTTAGACCCCCTCCCCCTAAGGTTTTTCGAGGATAGCGAAAAAACGGCGGCGCGACGTTTTTGCCGTTTCAAAAACGGCACACGGCGCACAGCGCCGCGATTTCAGCCGCCGTTTTTGGCACACCTGTTCGGGCATCAATTACCCATATTGTGTGCAATTCTTGACAACAGGTCATCTCAGGTCAGGTCACGTGATCACACCTCCAAATAAGTTTGCGTTCGTACCACTGCATAGCCACAGTTTTTGGCCGATCGGTTTCAAACTTACAGGATTTCATAAGGTCATGGGTACCTATAATTCGAATATCTAAGATTTTGAATATCGGTGGCCTATTTCCTATTCCGATGTTTTTTGTTTTCTGTTCCGAGGATACGCATGATATCAGTCCAATTCCTTCTGGATCATGTTATCATAGGCTATTATTGATGATCCATGTTCAATTTTTGTTCAGTGACCCCTACTTAGTCAGCCGAGGTCAGCTGAGGTCACCAACACTTTTTGTGTCAATAACTCTGGATAGAATGAAGATAAAGAAGTGAAACCGACATCAATGTGTTTGTCTCGTCGAGACACGTCTCCCATCATGCAACAGGACCTACTTGGATCGCCACTTGACCTTGACCTGTGGTCAAATTTTTAAGTTGACCTAAACTGGTCAAAATGAATGTGATTCGAAGCGCTTTGACGAGACGAACATGATATCGTCAACATCATTGCCGTATCTGTATTAGGTAAACAGTTATTTGCGAACGTTTTGCCAAAAAATAGCCCTTTTGACATGTGATGACCTCTGGAACCTAAACTATTACCCTGAGATAAAATTTGATGACACTCTATGATTTAATATTTCAAGAGCTTTCGATTGCTTTATTCTGTTTGTTGCTAGCTTTCATAGTTCCCGAAATATTTGGGGGTTTCTGGAGCGATGTCCTAAAACTGGAAAATCTCACCTTTGATGACCTCTGGTGACCTCAATATTGACCTGAACCAAAAAATATGGAAATAGTTTCAAAGTGATTTTTGATGAGCTTTCGAACCGTGTTTTCGGTTTCCAGTGAGGAAAACTTGAGAACGAAAAGATGCACCAAGATTAGAAGTGAGAAGATTGTCAAAAAAAACATTTGGTTTCGCCCCCCCCCCCCCCCCCCAACTTTAAAATCGTTCCCGGGCCCCTGGCGAAGGGCGACAGTGGCAGCGTCAACTCTACTCTAAAGTTCAGTGCCCACATAGACTGATTGGAATGGTTAGAGTATAGCGCCATCATGGTCCAGAGTTTATCTAACTGGTTAATACATTAATTTCAGGAAAAATACATGAATAACTCTAATTCTTACTTTTGTTTTCCTTGTAAAATATTCACCTTATTTCCATTATATTTCTATAGAAGACAGTCAAGTAAACATGTTCATGACACATGAAATATTCCCAGTTATATTCCCATTTATATTCCCAATATTCCCATTACCTGGTCTGTGTAAAAATTAAGTTTGATGGCCAATGATTTATCAGGTCAGCAAGAAAACATAGGTAGATACTTACCTGAAAATCGTTGCGCTCAACTCATGGCCGCACACGCTGATACAAAAATTTCGTGCTTTCTGTCCCCGGGCCTCTGATCCTAAACCCACGGTTAAAAACCGTTAAAAACAAGGTAACCTTGTAAATACAAATACTAACTCACTCCACTGTGCCGATGGTAATCACAGTCGGTACTATTTACTAATGACAATGGTTACAGCTAGTTTGCGGCGTATGACGTTGAATCTGCGTATGACGCAATTCTGACGTCAACGGGTATGACATCATACTACCGCTGAAGTTTCGGGAAATGAAACTTCGGAAAATAACAAATGAAACTGGTCCTGTGTCGAAATTACTTAACGTAGGGAGTTAATTCTTTCACACAATCCATTTTCCATCTGCTATACAAATATGCTATCTCAGTTCAAAACCCCATGCTAAAGGTGAACTATTCCCTTTAATGAGGCTTGAATTGTGGGATGATGTAATTCAAATTTTAGAACGGACTTTGATGTTGCATTACAGGGTGTTCTGTTGCCTGACGAACTCAATTCACAGTAACTCAAGTCACTGCGGGATAGACGTAAGAGCTGACGTGTTGAGTTGATGTGGTCGTGGTAAGTCGGTTCCACTTCAATGCTGGTGTCTTCAGCACCGCGCCGTTCTGTGGACGCTTTTAGGCTTGACTGGCTGTGCTATGACGGTGTGTTATGTCGGCGATGACTAACGTTATTATAGAGCTGGCGAACAGCATAGGCGTAACCACCTTGCGAAAGTAGGTGGGGAGGTGGGGACGACACTTTGAAGTCGATTGTTTCCATGTTTATCATAGGCGTAATGTTAAAATCCGAAAATGTTACTGGAGACTGATCCCCAGTGACCCCAGTGGTGGTTACGCCCCTGGCGAACAGTGATGCTTCGATCACTTAACCGTTTGACGTCGCACCGGTTGCTGTAACTGGTATGAATAAATTCGTAACTGTAAAATGCCAGCTGTTATTATCACTACTGCAGTTGCAGTTATTGTGTCCTCACTTCACTTGCATACACTCATATCCCGTCTTTTCATCCGCCCGCGTGTTTATCACATACGAACCTTGTCTGTGACTGTTGTATGTTTCTCCAACATCCGGAACTCCTGGGTAACCGTTGTGTGTCTGTCTGTAAATGCCGGTACATGGGAAAAGCTGGTTTCTCCAACATCCGGAGCTCTTGTGTGACCGCTGTGCGGGTCGTTGTTTCAGGGGAGAAGTCGCCGCTGGTGGCTCGGACGGGGTCGGAGGCGGCTGCCGGCGGCGGCGGAGCTGTCCGGCCCCGCCGCTCCCGGGATGAGCTGCGGCAGCTCTGGAAGAAAGCCATCCACCAGCAGGTGCTGCTCAACAGGATGGAGCGGGAAAACGCCCGCATCACAGGTGAGATGGAGAAGACCGACACAGAGCTGAGAGTTGAACGGTTGCACTGCACTGGTGTGACCTCGACAGGGGCTGGGGAAGGGAGAGGGCATCGTACCTCGACAGGGGCTGGGGAAGGGAGAGGGCATCGTACCTCGACAGGAGCTGGGGAAGGGAGAGGGCATCGTACCTCGACAGGGGCTGGGGAAGGGAGAGGGCATCGTACCTCGACAGGGGCTGGGGAAGGGAGAGGGCATCGTACCTCGACAGGGGCTGGGGAAGGGAGAGGGCATCGTACCTGGACAGGGGCTGGGGAAGGGAGAGAGCATCGTACCTCGACAGGGGCTGGAGAAGGGAGAGGGCATCGTACCTCGACAGGGGCTGGGAAGGGAGAGGACATCGTACCTTGACAGGGGCTGGGGAAGGGAGAGGGCATCGTACCTCGACAGGGGCTGGGGAAGGGAGAGGGCATCGTACCTCGACAGGGGCTGGGGAAGGGAGAGGGCATCGTACCTCGACAGGGGTTGGGGAAGGGAGAGGGCATCGTACCTCGACAGGGGCTGGGGAAGGGATAGGGCATCGTACCTCGACAGGGGCTGGGGAAGGGAGAGGGCATCGTACCTGGACAGGGGCTGGGGGAGGGAGAGGGTACCTGGACAGGGGCTGGGGAAGGGAGAGGGCATCGTACCTGGACAGGGGCTGGGGAAGGGAGAGGGTACCTGGACAGGGACTGGGGAAGGGAGAGGGGATTGTACCTCGACAGGGGCTGTGGAAGGGAGAGGGCATCGTACCTGGATAGGGGCTGGGCATGGGAGAGGGCACCGTACCTCGACAGAGGCTGGGGAAGGAAGAGGGCATTGTACCTCGACAGGGGCTGGGGAAGGGAGAGGGCATCGTACCTGGACAGGGGTTGGGGAAGGGAGAGGATACCTGTACAGGGGCTGGGGAATGGGGAGGGCATCGTACCTGAACAGGGGCTGGGGAAGGGAGAGGGTACCTGGACAGGGGCTGGGGAAGGGAGAGGGCATTGTACCTCGACAGGGGCTGGGGAAGGGAGAGGGCATCGTACCTGGACAGGGGCTGGGGAAGGGAGAGGGCATCGTACCTGGACAGGGGCTGGGGAAGGGAGAGGGTACCTGGACAGGGGCTGGGGAAGGGAGAGGGCATTGTACCTCGACAGGGGCTGGGGAAGGGAAAGGGCATCGTACCTGGACAGGGGCTGGGGAAGGGAGAGGGCATCGTACCTGGACAGGGGCTGGGGAAGGGAGAGGGCATTGTACCTGGACAGGGGCTGGGAAGGGAGAGGGCATTGTACCTCGACAGGGGCTGGGGAAGGGAGATGGCATCGTACCTGGACAGGGGTTGGGGAAGGGAGAGTGCATTGTACCTGGACAGGGGCTGGGGAAGGGAGAGGGCATCGTACCTGGGCAGGGGAAGGGAGAGGGCATCATACCTGGACAGGGGCTGGGGAAGGGAGAGGGCATTGTACCTGGACAGGGGCTGGGGAAGGGAGAGGGCATCGTACCTGGACAGGGGCTGGGGAAGGGAGAGGGCATTGTACCTGGACAGGGGCTGGGGAAGGGAGAGGGCATCGTACCTGGACAGGGGCTGGGGAAGGGAGAGGGCATCGTACCTGGACAGGGGGATGGGGAAGGGAGAGGGCATCGTACCTCGACAGGGGTTGGGGAAGGGAGAGGGCATCGTACCTGGACAGGGGCTGGGGAAGGGAGAGGGCATCGTACCTGGACAGGGGCTGGGGAAGGGAGAGGGCATTGTACCTGGACAGGGGCTGGGAAAGGGAGAGGGCATCGTACCTGAACAGGGGCTGGGGAAGGGAGAGGGCATCGTACCTGGACAGGGGCTGAGGAAGGGAGAGGGCATCGTACCTGGACAGGGGCTGGGAAAGGGAGAGGGCATCGTACCTGGACAGGGGCTGGGGAAGGGAGAGGGCATTGTACCTGGACAGGGGCTGGGGAAGGGAGAGGGCATCGTACCTGGACAGGGGCTGGGGAAGGGAGAGGGCATCGTACCTGGACAGGTGCTGGGGAAGGGAGAGTGCATTGTACCTGGACAGGGGCTGGGGAAGGGAGAGGGCATCGTACCTGGACAGGGGCTGAGGAAGGGAGAGGGCATCGTACCTGGACAGGGGCTGGGAAGGGAGAGGGCATTGTACCTCGACAGGGGCTGGGGATGGGAGAGGGCATCGTACCTGGACAGGGGCTGAGGAAGGGATAGGGCATCGTACCTCGACAGGGGCTGGGGGAGGGAGAGGGCATCGTACCTGGACAGGGGCTGAGGAAGGGAGAGGGCATCGTACCTTGACAGGGGCTGGGGAAGGGAGAGGGCATCGTACCTGGACAGGTGCTGGGTAAGGGAGAGGGCATCGTACCTGGACAGGGGCTGAGGAAGGGAGAGGGCATCGTACCTCGACAGGGGCTGGGGAAGGGAGAAGGCATCGTACCTGGACAGGGGCTGGGGAAGGGAGAGGGCATTGCACCTGGACAGGGGCTGGGGAAGGGAGTGGGCAGCGTACCTGGACAGGGGAAGGGAGAGGGCATCGTACCTGGACAGGGGCTGGGGAAGGAAGAGGGCATCGTACCTGGACAGGGGCTGGGGAAGGGAGAGGGCATCGTACCTGGACAGGGGCTGGGGAAGGGAGAGGGCATCGTACCTGGACAGGGGATGGGGAAGGGAGAGGGCATCGTACCTCGACAGGGGTTGGGGAAGGGAGAGGGCATCGTACCTGGACAGGGGCTGGGGAAGGGAGAGGGCATCGTACCTGGACAGGGGCTGGGGAAGGGAGAGGGCATTGTACCTGGACAGGGGCTGGGAAAGGGAGAGGGCATCGTACCTGAACAGGGCTGGGGAAGGGAGAGGGCATCGTACCTGGACAGGGGCTGAGGAAGGGAGAGGGCATCGTACCTGGACAGGGGCTGGGAAAGGGAGAGGGCATCGTACCTGGACAGGGGCTGGGGAAGGGAGAGGGCATTGTACCTGGACAGGGGCTGGGGAAGGGAGAGGGCATCGTACCTGGACAGGGGCTGGGGAAGGGAGAGGGCATCGTACCTGGACAAGTGCCGGGGAAGGGAGAGGGCATTGTACCTGGACAGGGGCTGGGGAAGGGAGAGGGCATCGTACCTGGACAGGGGCTGAGGAAGGGAGAGGGCATCGTACCTGGACAGGGGCTGGGAAGGGAGAGGGCATTGTACCTCGACAGGGGCTGGGGAAGGGAGAGGGCATCGTACCTGGACAGGGGCTGAGGAAGGGAGAGGGCATCGTACCTCGACAGGGGCTGGGGAAGGGAGAGGGCATCGTACCTGGACAGGGGCTGAGGAAGGGAGAGGGCATCGTACCTTGACAGGGGCTGGGGAAGGGAGAGGGCATCGTACCTGGACAGGGGCTGGGTAAGGGAGAGGGCATCGTACCTGGACAGGGGCTGAGGAAGGGAGAGGGCATCGTACCTCGACAGGGGCTGGGGAAGGGAGAAGGCATCGTACCTGGACAGGGGCTGGGGAAGGGAGAGGGCATTGCACCTGGACAGGGGCTGGGGAAGGGAGAGGGCAGCGTACCTGGACAGGGGAAGGGAGAGGGCATCGTACCTGGACAGGGGCTGGGGAAGGAAGAGGGCATCGTACCTGGACAGGGGCTGGGGAAGGGAGAGGGCATCGTACCTGGACAGGGGCTGGGGAAGGGAGAGGGCATCGTACCTCGACAGGGGCTGGGGAAGGGAGAGGGCATCGTACCTGGACAGGGGCTGGGGAAGGGAGAGGGCATTGTACCTGGACAGGGGCTGGGGAAGGGAGAGGGCATCGTACCTGGACAGGGGCTGGGGAAGGGAGAGGACATCGTACCTGGACAGGGGCTGGGGAAGGGAGAGGGCATTGTACCTGGACAGGGGCTGGGGAAGGGAGAGGGCATCGTACCTCGACAGGGGCTGGGGAAGGGAGAGGGCATCGTATCTCGACAGGGGCTGGGGAAGGGAGAGGGAATTGTACCTGGACAGGGGCTGGGGAAGGGAGAGGGCATTGTACCTGGACAGGGGCTGGGGAAGGGAGAGGGCATCGTACCAGGACAGGGGTTGGGGAAGGGAGAGGGCATTGTACCTGGACAGGGGCTGGGGAAGGGAGAGGGCATCGTACATCGACAGGGGCGGGGGAAGGGAGAGGGCATTGTACCTGGACAGGGGCTGGGGAAGGGAGAGGGCATTGTACCTGGACAGGGGCTGGGGAAGGGAGAGGGTATTGTACCTCGACAGGGGCTGGGGAAGGGAGAGGGCATTGTACCTGGACAGGGGCTGGGGAAGGGAGAGGGCATTGTATCTCGACAGGGGCTGGGGAAGGGAGAGGGCATCGTACCTGGACAGGGGCTGGGGAAGGGAGAGGGCATCGTACCTGGACAGGGGCTGGAGAAGGGAGAGGGCATTGCACCTGGACAGGGGCTGGGGAAGGGAGAGGGCATCGTACCTGGACAGGGGCTGGGGAAGGGAGAGGGCATCGTACCTCGACAGGGGCTGGGAAAGGGAGAGGGCATCGTACCTGGACAGGGGCTGGGGAAGGGAGAGGGCATTGTACCTGGACAGGGGCTGGGGAAGGGAGAGGGCATTGTACCTGGACAGGGGCTGGGGAAGGGAGAGGGCATCGTACCTGGACAGGGGCTGGGGAAGGGAGAGGGCATCGTACCTCGACAGGGGCTGGGAAAGGGAGAGGGCATTGTACCTGGACAGGGGCTGGGGAAGGGAGAGGGCATTGCACCTGGACAGGGGCTGGGGAAGGGAGAGGGCATCGTGTGCACCGGTATGTGACCAGCACTGTTTTTATTTGGGTAGCGTCGACGAGGTTCTGCGAAGTTTGAATTAAATATGAGAAACAAACGAACTGTGCGACTGTTATTGGAGTGATCGTTGTATTTTGTAGTGGTGTATTGTGTTGATGGTCGTGTGAATGTCCATCAAGCGGTAGCTAGTATGACTTATGCTAATGGGGACTAGTAAACATAACAGTCAATCAGGGCACTCCGAAAGAACACTCCGGTATTATTGTCTCGCACCCGCCGCCAGCAGAAAGACAAGCAGAAGCTGTGCCGGTTGCAGGTGTCGCGGCGTTGGTTTTTGTTTTGTCAGTGTTGTCTGACGAACAAAGGAGACGGTCGTGCTCGACTGTTGTGGCAGGAAAACTGCGCCTTATTTTCCCGTGTAGGTCTTGCGAACTGCGAAGGCTTCCCGCTGCGTCGCAAACGCCTTGCTAATTAGTAGCGTGGAATGTGTTGACGCCGGCTGTTGTGGCGGAACTGATGTACCGTTTCCGTTGTCCCGGTTGTTGGCTGAGACGACTCGGTTGAAGGTCAGTTGAGGAGAGGGTCGTTGGATGGCGTACCGGGGCACTCCGGCACAACATGCATCCGCCATCCTGCAATTAGTTCTGATGGTGGACGAATTAAACGACGGAACTCAGCTCATGAATTGAGCTGGAGCTATCTGCTGAAGATCATAAACCATGCAGCAAACTCAAATTGATTCTTAGGCTTTTCCCTGAAACTGATGTAACTATAGTTTTTTATCAAATAAAATATTCATAAAAAAGACAAGAGTTTGCTCTCACGTATCGCCAAATGCCAGCTGACAAGTTACATAACCTTGTCGCTAAACTCAGACACATCATCGTGGCACACCACATCACCTCCACACGGAAGTAGCTGACAATGTCGCTAATGTCGCTAATTATCGTATAACAGCAGCGCGGCCTGCCACCACACCAGTCCAGCTGGTCACCTGACACGTGAACACCTCCACACGGAAGTAGTTCACGATGTCGCTAATGTCGCTAATTATCGTATAACAGCAGCGCGGCCTGCCACCACACCAGTCCAGCTGGTCAACTGACACGTGAACACCTCCACACGGAAGTAGTTCACGATGTCGCTAATGTGGCTAATTATCGTATAACAGCAGCGCGGCGTGCCACCACACCAGTCCAGCTGGTCACCTGACACGTGAACACCTCCACACGGAAATAGTTCACGATGTCGCTAATTATCGTATAACAGCAGCGCGGCGTGCCACCACACCAGTCCAGCTGGTCACCTGACACGTGAACACCTCCACACGGAAGTAGTTCACGATGTCGCTAATTATCGTATAACAGCAGCGCGGCGTGCCACCACACCAGTCCAGCTGGTCACCTGACACGTGAACACCTCCACACGGAAGTAGTTCACGATGTCGCTAATTATCGTATAACAGCAGCGCGGCGTGCCACCACACCAGTCCAGCTGGTCACCTGACACGTGAACACCTCCACACGGAAGTAGTTCACGATGTCGCTAATTATCGTATAACAGCAGCGCGGCGTGCCACCACACCAGTCCAGATGGTCACCTGACACGTGAACACGCGTCTCTACCCTCCAGTGTACCGCCCTCCCCCCCCCCCCCCACCTCCTCCCCCCACCTACCCGCTATGCCGTCAGCTCGAGAGCCGGTGTTAGTGACCTGTGTGCGTAATAACATGCCGGCTCAGGTAACCGGCCAGCCGACCAACCCCGGAGGCTGCAGAGACTGCATGCAGACTGCGCAGCGTGCGCCTGTTTGCGCGCGCAGTGGCGGCATTCGTGTGGTGTTCGGGGGGCTGCGTATGTGTGCTGGTGTGCTGCTGTGCAGTCGTGGAAGAGACTGGATTGTCTCTCCGGCCCCGGGGTCTCCGAACTCTGAAGATGAAGGCGATCGGCCCCTGGATGCCGACTTTCGGTACTGTGCCGGTGGCTGTATCTCTGGCGGAGGCTGGTTTGGTGCTGCGGTACTGTATCTGTATCTGTGGCGGAGGCTGGTTTGGTGTGCGGTACTGTACCGGTACCTGTATCTGTGGCGGAGGCTGGTTTGGTGCTGCGGTACTGTACCGGTACCTGTATCTGTGGCGGAGGCTGGTTTGGTGTGCGGTACTGTACCGGTACCTGTATCTGTGGCGGGGGCTGGTTTGGTGCTGCGGTACTGTACCGGTACCTGTATCTGTGGCGGAGGCTGGTGTGGTGCTGCGGTACTGTACCTGTATCTGTGACGGAGGCTGGTGTGGTGTGCGGTACTGTACCTGTATCTGTGACGGAGGCTGGTGTGGTGTTGTGAATATCCGAGAGCACGCTGCGCTCGAGGCAGCATTGCATCACACAGGGAAATGCCAGCGTAGATACGAGGGGTAAACGGGCTTATCCGCTTCGTTGTTTGGGCGTTCGTGAACCCACAGGATTTTCCAAGATCAAGGGAGTAAGTCCTTAGAATCCTTTATTGTGGGCTCATGTGAAAGTTGTGTTTTTACATTTTGGTCGGCGGAGTTTAGATAACCAGACTGGTTCTGGTAAGGGCATTGTCGATGCGTACAGAACAGTCTCACTGCGTTTGTATAGTCAAGTGACTCAGCCTTTATAGCAGCGAGTCATGTGATGTTAAGCATTATATTACCTCCTTCATTTGTGACTTGACTGGTCCAAGTCACTTGATCTGTGATCTGTAACCCGTGATCTGTGACCTGTGATGACCTGTGATCTGTAACCTGTATCCTGCCCCCGCCCCCGCCAGAACGGGTTATGTGACCTGTGACCTGACCTGTGACCTGACCTGTGACCTGACCTGTGACCTGACCTGTGACCTGACCTGTGACCTGACCTGTGACCTGGCATGTGACCTGACCTGTGACCTGACCTGTGACCTGACCTGTGACCTGACCTGTGACCTGACCTGTGACCTGACCTGTGACCTGACCTGTGACCTGACCTGTGACCTGTGCTTCCCTCAGAGCGGGTCCGGAGTGGCGATCGGGTCATGTACGCCGAGATGCCGTCCTGTGACCCGTGACCTGACCTGTGACCTGTACTTCCCTCAGAGCGGGTCCGGAGTGGCGATCGGGTCATGTACGCCGAGATGCCGTCCTGTGACCCGTGACCTGACCTGTGACCTGTGCTTCCCTCAGAGCGGGTCCGGAGTGGCGATCGGGTCATGTACGCCGAGATGCCGTCCTGTGACCCGTGACCTGACCTGTGACCTGTGCTTCCCTCAGAGCGGGTCCGGAGTGGCGATCGGGTCATGTACGCCGAGATGCCGTCCTGTGACCCGTGACCTGACCTGTGACCTGTGCTTCCCTCAGAGCGTGTCCGGAGTGGCGATCGGGTCATGTACGCTGAGATGCCGTCCTGTGACCCGTGACCTGACCTGTGACCTGTGCTCCCTCAGAGCGGGTCCGGAGTGGCGATCGGGTCATGTACGCTGAGATGCCATCGTGCGCCAGTGACGTGAAATCTGACTGGAGGCAGCTTCTCGACAGCTGGCGGGCAGGGCACAAGGTGCACGTCGACGACCTCCAGGAGCTCGTCTTCAGAGGTGAGAGGGTGGGGTGGTAGAGGGTAGATGAGCTTCAGAGGTCAGGTTCGTTCAGTGTGCTGGGTTGAGCTTCAGAGGTCTCAAGAGGGTAGGTTAGGTGGGATTAGACGGGACAAGGCAGGTCAGGTAAGCAAGAGGCAGTGGGGTGGGGTGGGGTGGGGTGGGGTGGGGTGGGGTGGGGTGGGGTGGGGTGGGGTGGGGTGGGGTGGGGTGGGGTGGGGTGGGGTGGGGTGGGGTGGGGTGGGGTGGGGTGGGGTGGGGTGGGGTGGGTGGGTGGGTGGGGTGGGTGGGGGGGGGGGGGTGGGGGGGGGGGGGGGTGGGGTGGGGTGGGGTGGGGTGTGGTGGGGTGGGGGGGGGGGACAAGGCAGATAAGCTCGGTCGGGAATGCCAAGGGTTTGTTGAGAAAGTCAACTTAGTCGTCAGGCGTGGGAATGAGAAATGCGAACTTACTGAAATGTTTGAGATAGCTGCCATTTTCCGTCTTAATTTCCGTGATATCAGAAATAAATGTAATTAGCATAACTAGATTCCCTTATGTCTTAATTAGTCACTTGCCGTCTTTTGACCTGTTGCGCCGTACATCTGCCGCTGTGGTTTTGTTTTCGCTGCTGACCGTGTCTGCTCGGCCAGGGGTGCCGATCCGGTCTCGGTCGGACGTGTGGCAGCTGCTGGTGTACCACTACCGTCTCCACCACCCTGCGCCATCTGTGGAGCATGTGGACAACTACGACACCTCCTACCTGCAGCTGATCAAACAGCTGACCAGCTTCCAGCGAGAGATCCTCACCGACCTCGGTACGGAGCGGCGCGGGCTCAGTGAGGTCCCACTGAGGGGAGGGGAGGCTCAGTGAGGTCCCACTGAGGGGAGAGGAGGCTCAGTGAGGTCCCACTGAGGGGAGGGGAGGCTCAGTGAGGTCCCACTGAGGGGAGGGGAGGCTCAGTGAGGTCCCACTGAGGGGAGAGGAGGCTCAGTGAGGTCCCACTGAGGGGAGAGGAGGTTCAGTGAGGTCCCACTGAGGGGAGGGAGGCTCAGTGAGGTGTCCCACTGAGGGGAGAGGAGGCTCAGTGAGGTCCCACTGAGGGGAGAGAAGGCTCAGTGAGGTCCCACTGAGGGGAGAGGAGGCTCTGGTCCTGAGAGGTGGGGGAGGCTCAGTGAGATCCTAATGAGGGGAGAGGAGGCTCTGGTCCTGGGAGGTGGGGAGGCTCAGTGAGGTCCTACTGAGGGGAGAGGAGGCTCTGGTCCTGAGATGTAGGGAGGCTCAGTGAGGTCCCACTGAGGGGAACGGAGGCTCTTGTCCTGAGAGGTGGGGGAGGCTCAGTGAGGTCCTACTGAGGGGAGAGAATGCTCTGGTCCTGGGAGGTGGGGAGGCTCAGTGAGGTCCTACTGAGGGGAGAGGAGGCTCTGGTCCTGGGAGGTGGGGAGTCCCAGGTCCTGAGAGGTGGGGTGCGTTAGTGGTGTCTGCGGTGGTGGGTGGCTAGCTCAGGGTTGGCGGTCTGGCGGAGTCAGGGAGGGTAGAATGGGGTTCGGGATCGGCAGTGACTGACGGGTGATGAGAGTGGGCGGATGTTCGGTTGATAGCGTGGTAGGAAGTTGTCGCGGTTAGCTGGTGGGAAGTTCGGTAAAGGTTAACGGAAGCGTTTGGCTTGGAAGATGAAGTTGGTTGTTTCCCTCGTCCCACCGTTGCTGCTATCTTTTTCGTGATGTTTCTTCCCCACCACTCGTGCTCCCGTCACCCCCCCCCCCCCCTCATCTCTGTTAGTCGAGTCGGAAACGTCCGTGCTGCTCTGACCAGTGTTACCATCTACACACTGGCAGGTCAAACGTTCCCTCGCCACCCTTACATTCGTCAGGGTCTCCTCTGGCCAGTACTGCCCTCTATACCGCCAGGTCGAACATTTCCTCGCAGCCCTTTCTTCTGTGTGTCAGCACCTCTCTTCTGTATTAGTGAGAAGTTGCCTTTAACCAGTGCTGCCCCCTATGTACCACCAGGCCGAACGTTCCCTCACCACCCGTACTTCCGGAGCCCGTTCGGCTCGGGTCAGCTGGAGCTGTTCAACGTGCTGAAGGCGGTCTCCCTGCTGGACCCCGAGCTGGGCTACTGCCAGGGGCTGGGCTTCATCGCCGGCATTCTGCTGCTCCACGTGAGTGCTGGGCGTGACGCTGGTGTTGGAGGATAATGTGAGGCGTTACTCGGGCTATGAGGCACAGTGCTGACATCTATGGGACGAGCTGGGAGTTCAATGTCAGGTCCAAGTCAGAAGTGGTGGCGTGGCGTAAATGGTAACGCTGCCGTTCTTTACCGGTGTGCTGCTTCGGAAAATGCTATTGCATAGCTCTTATCGTAAGATTTGTGTTTGGAGGAACCCTACTGCAGAGATGGAGCGAAGTGGCACTGCAGCGATGTAGCTAACTTCATGTTTCAACTAACCATCTGAGTGAACTGTGCAGGAGCCACTGTGTCTTCCCTAGAGTGTTCTGCACGTTTGGCCATCATTTCGACCAGAGTTCCAGTGATCATTGTTCGTGCTTACTGTGGACGGCGCCTCCACCTTCTCAGACGCCAGAGGAGGAGTCGTATGAGCTTCTGAAGCACATGCTGTTCGCGCTGGACCTGAGGAAGCAGTTCATGCCGGACATGTCACCGCTCCAGATACAGATGTACCAGTTCTCCCGGCTGGTGCACGATCATCACAGGTAGGGGCACCACTGACAAGATCAGCACAGGTAGGGGCACCACTGACACGATCCTCACAGGTAGGGGCACCACTGACACGATCATCACAGGTAGGGGCACCACTGACAAGATCAGCACAGGTAGGGGCACCACTGACACGATCATCACAGGTAGGGGCACCACTGACAAGATCATCACAGGTAGGGGCACCACTGACACGATCATCACAGGTAGGGGCACCACTGACACGATCATCACAGGTAGGGGCACCACTGACACGATCATCACAGGTAGGGGCACCACTGACACGATCATCACAGGTAGGGGCACCACTGACACGATCATCACAGGTAGGGGCACCACTGACACGATCCTCACAGGTAGGGGCACCACTGACACGATCATCACAGGTAGGGGCACCACTGACACGATCCTCACAGGTAGGGGCACCACTGACACGATCATCACAGGTAGGGGCACCACTGACACGATCATCACAGGTAGGGGCACCACTGACACGATCATCACAGGTAGGGGCACCACTGACACGATCATCACAGGTAGGGGCACCACTGACACGATCATCACATGTAGGGGCACCACTGACACGATCAGCACAGGTAGGGGCACCACTGACACGATCATCACAGGTAGGGGCACCACTGACAAGATCAGCACAGGTAGGGGCACCACTGACTTGTAATGCTACTGTGGTGATTATAAGGTTACAGAATCTATTCTAAAGTGCAACCTATGATTTGCTCATTGCCATGGTCTTGCCGGTACATTTTAACCTTTTCCTCAATCAATGTGCGTATTCTCGTACCACGTACTTCGTTACTATATGCATTCCGATGCTGCAAGATTGTCTGTGAAATATATTTTCTAGCACTCCCTGTGCATTCGTGTCGTGGCCTCACAATAATTATTTTAACTTGATAATATGTTGAGCTACTGTGACACTTGAACCGTGTTGATTTGTTTACCGTGTTAAGGCCACCGAGCTGAATATGGTCTGTGCCACCAGTGACCTGTACGCTCACCTGGAAAAGTACGAGGTATCTCCGATGCTGTACGCCACGCCGTGGTTCCTGACGCTCTTCTCAAATCAGTACCCGATTGGGTTCGCCGCCCGTGTCTTTGGTGAGTCACCGTATGACTATTTGCCGAGGAACGCAGTGTTAGTGGGAGAGATGGCTATTTTCTGAGGAACGCAGTGTTAGTGTGAGAGGAGACAGGCTTTACCTGTGTGTGCACATTGTGCGTAAACATAGGGCTCGAAGCTATAGTGGTGGCTTAGCGACAGTTGTTTGTAAAGTCTCCGACAGCTTTGTGTATAGGTGAGTGAGCCACGAC
>JAXIVJ010017828.1:0-25031 GCA_036785665.1 Chirona hameri | reverse complement strand
TTTATGTTTTTATCAGCCTCAAACATGAAGGCGTCATGAATTCTGAAGTAAAGCCGTTAAAGGGAAATAATGACCTTTTTCCACAAAAATGGAGTTAGCACTTGAAATCGCCAGACGAGACCAAAATATATTGTAAATTCATCACATTTTGCATGAAAACTTTCCTACCGAAAGATATTTCAAGTTAAAGTTGATAAGCGTTCCACACTTTTAACGACCGGTACTTGCAAGTACTTTTGGTCCTCATCAAACTGCGGGCTTTTCCCGTATTGTTTTTTTACGCAATGGAGTGGAAAATATATTGTGCGTTCTGCTTGTTGTGATTATATGCCCGGCGATCTTCTAAAACTAACAGCGATTGGAAAAAGTGGCAATAAAATCGGAAGCTCATCGATGCACATCAACGGCGGCATAGTTAGTGGTTGCGACCCTCAATTTTTGAAAATAAATTCATTTGTTTTCAACATTAGGAGTATTGTATAATTTGTATATGGCTGTATATAACACTATGCTTTATATTATCATGAAAAATAATATTTTTTCCCCAAAAAACTAACAAACAATAACACAAAACTGGCAATTAAATCGGAAGCTCATCGATGCACATCGACGGCGACCTATTTAGCGTCGGCGATTTGTTTACAAAGCATTGTCATGCTTCTCGGCGCACTTAACCATTGTGGCGAGTTGTTGCTAGTAGCGCTTTCGTTCTCCATGGCAACCAGGCGTGAGCCAATGAAAAGCCAGAACGTATTCCCTTTCTGGCTTTTGATTGGCTGACGCCTGGTTGCCATGGAGAACGAAAGCGCTACTAACGTGTGTCCGAGCAGCGCTCAGTTTGATCGGAAATGTCACAGAGCCTCCAAAAATGCCGCAATCGATGTAAACAATGGTAGGGAAGGCGAATTTGTCAATGACCTTCATGAAGTACACAAGGTACTTGTTTTGTATTTTTCCCAAACTTACAACTTCGAATTTGGGAATAATTTTATTTAATTTTTAAATTTAAATAAAATAATTTTAAAACCATAGCGGTAGCCTAAGAAATTGTTGCTAACAAAATCAAAAGGTCATTATTTCCCTTTCAAGGAAATAGTTCACCTTAAACATTAGTTTTAAACTGAGATAGCAGTTTTGTAGCCCGTGTTGGGAAACCCCTATCCGCAAGTTTTCTTGACTGAAAAGACTCTCCAGCCGAATATATTTGAGTTTTTGGCGAAGGAATGCGGTGCTGGCGAAAGAATGTTGTACTGGTTCTAGCCCGGGCAGAGGCTATACCATCAGCCAATCAGCTTGCAGCTGGTGCTAGCAAGCGAATCGCCGGCCGCCGGTTGTCCATCTCCAATGCGAGTCTATCTTTACGCGACTACTTTCGAATCCGATTGGCTGAACCAATTTTTTACATTCGCGTGACGTCAGGACTCTGACTCAGAGAGTATGCATATAGTTTTGATAAACAATAAAAATGTACGGCCTTCTGTCCTGAATCGGCGCGATATAAGGCCATTTTTGACAATATAAAAATAAATTGTATTAAAAAATATAATCAAATCGTGTTGGGTAAAATTTTCCAAGGTGAACTATTTCCTTTAAAGGATACACCAGAACAGCAAAAAAGAATACAACAAGTTAATTTGGAGGGGCCCAATTTCGAAACACCTAACAAAATTCGAAAGAAAACTTTTTGTTGTTGTAAAAGTTGGTATGATTTTCATTACAATCAGGAGCTATGTCAATTTTTGGCCGACTTCGGTCGTGTTGGGGACTCCGATAACCGCTCTGGATCCGCTCTGGGTAAATATTAAATATGTTGTTTACCTAAATAAAATAAATTCCGATTTGTGGTGACTTTCGATGTGTTCGGGCCGGCTCTGACTGCCATCGCGCTCCTCGTTCCAGGAATCTATCGAGTGATCTGAGTATGCAGTGTAGGCGGCGGACATGTCCAGTGGCCTGCGTCAGCCGGTGTACCCCGTGACACTGCACCAGTGGTGCGACACAATGCGCCATTGCTCGTCTGAACGCTGTGTCGTGGTGGTGGGTAGACCCGACTCAGTGGCTCCGATCAATGGCTGGGCGCCATGAATTTCAGATGTCCCGGTGTAAAAATACCATAAACGTTTTAAATGCCACGATTCCATAAAACTGCTCTGTGGTGTCCCATTTGTCTTGAGAACGCGGACTTTCATGATGCCACGATACGCAATAAATGCTCGACTAGAGTGTGATTTACTTGAGTAGTGCATTATTTCTATTAAACAGGAAATTGTTCCACTGGTCCTGCTTCGGTATTAAAAACTCGTCAGAACAGCTGTTGTTGGACAAACTTTAGAGTATCACGAATGTGTTTCTGTCGTGCAATTATGTTCTCTCGACTGTCGGTGATGGCACAACAATGCACGTACCTATAGACAGATAAGTGATGAGAACCACAAAATGGATTTTACTTTTACGAGGTCGAATGCGGAAATTAGGTAAATTGTGAGAATCATCGCCAAATTCGACCGCGGTGGCTGCAAATAGAAGTGTTGTTACTGGCATTTTTTATCTGCAACTTTGCAAACAACTGAAACATATACCTATAGTAATGCTATTTTGCATTGGTTCGTACCTGTGATGTTGTAATGCCTTGAATACAAACTCTTCATATGCTCGAAAATGGCTTAGAGGAAAATACAACATTTTATTGCAACTTGGTTATCTGGTTGGTTGAGCAAGGGATGGACGATATTTTGTGTGATTGCGCTGTCGAAATTGTGAGAGCGAAACCTGGAAGACCGTTCAAAGACTGCCACGAGTTATCGGTGCTTTTTATTCAAGAGTCACATTTTCTTCCGTGCCTTATCAAGGTAAGGCTGCTTTTTCTTCTAACGTAGCGGTTTACTGGCGCATTTTAGTCATCATTTTAGCTAGGAATTATTAGTGGTTTCTGCGCATAACGTGATGCCGTTGTTCTTCTGTAACTGGATTCTTGTGTTCAAGAAAGCACGACTCAAAGGGAAGCCTCTATAAATACCCAAGAAATTACGTTAAATATTCAAGAAGCGTAACCAAAAGCATGTCATAAACATAACTTGCTTTTTTTGCAACATAGGCACGTCTCAAACTTGGATATCATGATTGCAATCTAGTTAAGATAAATAAGGCAACACCTACAACCGGCTCATTTTCTAGTTAAAGCCATGGCAAGTCCCGTAACCGACAACGATTTAGAGGATGCAGGTAAAGAGCCTGATGTGGAAAGAAGTCAAGACGATGATGATCAGAAGCGGTTAGCTGCGAGTGTTTGGGACTACTCTGAAATAAAGGAAAACGAAGATGATGGTGCAGAACATCAACAACCAACTCAACAGACCTCACAAAAAGTAGACACCGGAACAGAAAATGAGGTCACCACTAATCAAACAAAGCCAAACAAGGAATCGTCGCCAGCTTTAGTGGCACCTGCAACATCAGGGGCGCCATTACGCTTACCTCCCATAAAGGTAACTTGTGTGGTTGGGTGTAAACCTGGCTTATTATTGTATAACGTGGTACGCTTATCGCACAACTGTGTCTGGATATGACGTCAGGGGATGTTCACGGTTTACATAAGTTAAAACATAATCACAACCATGGTATGTATGTTTCTTTGGAATACAAAGGAACTAAATAGACGAATCGAGTTAGGTTTTACACTGTCAGGAATCAGAATCGTGAAATTATAAGACCGAAGCTCGATTGCTCCGTTTAGGTCTTTTTTATAGAAAAAAAATATATACATGCCATGATTTTTAATACAAAGATTTCATATGGTCATTTCATGACAGCATCCACTATCTCACATATTATAAATATGGATATATGACATCGAAGCAACACTAAAGGTGTAGCAATTAGAGAAGGATGATTAGAAATAACAACAATTATATGGAAGTGATCACTCGAACTCCGAATGTCCGTCACGTTAGCATCGTATTCGTATTCATTTTCAGTGTCGAGTTCTGATTTGCCCCAAACTAAGCATGGGCGTAGATCTCGTCGAGTTATGCACGAATATGCTGTTGGTTTTTCGATAGCCGACCTAGTTTGACCTATAGGGGGTCATCAAAGTTCACAAACGGTGTACCCTCTAAAATCTGTATTTATCAACCGATTCGAGAAAAAATAAATACCAAGGTGTGTCTCGCTGTCCCAAAAAACCGCACCTCTGAGGAATTTTGTTTCAGGGCCATAGGTCAACGTCAAGGTCACTTTAGGTTACTTTGAAAAACGGTGTACCTACCCTCTAAAATATGTATTTATCAACACATTTGAGACAAACAAACACTTAAGTATGTCTCGCCGTCCCGACAAACCGCACCGCCGAGGAATTTGGTTTCAGGGTCATAGGTCAAGGTCAAGGTCACTTTAGGTCACTTTGAAAACAGTGTACTCTCTAAAATATTTAGTTATCAATCGATTCGACAAAACAAACACCAAAGTGTGTTTCGAGGACCCGACAAACCGCTCCTCGGAGGAATCTGGTTTCTTGGTCATAGGTCAACGTCAATTTCACTTTAGGTCACTTTGAAAAACGGTGTACCGTCTAAAATCTTTATTTCTCAACCGATTCGGAAAAAAAATACCAAAGTGCGTCTCACCGTCCCGAAAAATCGCACCAGGAGAAATTCCGTTTCAGGGTCATAGGTCAACGTCAAGGTCACTTTAGGTCACTTTGAAAAATTGTATACCCTCTAAAACCTTTATTTGTCAATCAATTTGATAAAAACAAACACAAAAGTGTGTCTCGCAGTCTTCTAAGACCACACTTCCGAGGAATTTGGTTTCAATGTCATAGGTCAAGGTCAAGGCCACTAGGTCACTTTCAAAAATGGTGTATCTTCTAAAATCTGTATTTGTCAACCGACTCGAGAAAAACAAATACCAAAGTGTGTATCGCCGTCCCGACAAACCTCACCACCGAAGATTTTGGTTTCAAGGTCATAAATTAAGGTCAAGGTCACTTTGGGTCACTTTGTAAAACGGTGTACCCTCTAAAACCTTTACGTATCAACTGATTCGAGAAGAAGAAAAAACACCAAGGTGTGTCTCGCCATCCCAAAAACCGCACCTCGGAGGAATTCATTTTCAGGGTCATAGGTCAACGTCAAGGTCACTTTAGGTCACTTTGAAAAACGGTGTACCCTCTAAAACATTGATTTATCAACCTATTCGAGAAAAACTTACAGCGATCTCGCTGTCCCGACAAACCGCACCTCCGAGAAATTCGGTTTCAAGGTCAAAGGTCAAGGTCAAGGTCACTTTAGGTCACTTTGAAAAACGGTGTACCCTCTAAAACCTTTATTTATCAACCAATTCCAGCAAACCTAACCCCAAAGTATGGCTCGCCATCCCGACAAACCGCAACTCGGAGGGATTCGGTATCAACGTCATATGTCAACGTCAAGGTTACTTTAGGTCACTTTGAAAAATGTTGTACCCTCTAAAATCTGTATTTATCAACCGATTCGAGAAAAAACAAACACTTAAGTGTGTCTCGCCGCCCCGTAAAACCGCACCTCCGAAGAATTTGGTTTCAGGGTGATAGGTCAAGGTAAAGGTCACTTTAGGTCACTTTGAAAACGGCGTACCCTCTAAAACCTTTATTTATCAACCGATTCGAGAACAACTAACACCAAAGTGTGTCTCGCCGTCCCGACAAATCGCACCTCCGAGGAATTTAGTTCCAGGGTCATAGGTCAACGTCAAAGTCAGTTTAGGTCACTTTGAAAAAGGTGTACCCACTAAAATCTTTATTTATCCACTGATTCGAGAAAAAAACAAACACCAAAGTGTGTCTCGGCGTCACCTAAGACCGCACCTCCGAGTAATGTGGTTTCAATGTGATAGGCCAAGGACAAGGTCACTTTAGGTCACTTTGAGAAACGGTGTACCCTCTAAAAATTTTATTTCTCAACCGATTCGAAAAAATAAACACCAAAGTGTGTCTCACCGTCCCCAAAAAACGCGTCTAGGAGTAATGCCGTTTCACGGTGATAGGTCAACGTCAAGGTCACTTTGGGTAACTTTGAAAAACAGTATACCCTCTAAAATCTGTATCTATCAACCGATTCGAGAAACACTAACACCATAGTGTGTCTCACCGTGCTGACAAACCGTATCTCCGAATAATTTGTTTTCAAGGTCATAGGTCAAAGTCAAGGGCACTTTAGGACACTTCGAAAAACGGTGTACCCTCTAAAATCTGTATTTATCAACCGATTCGAGAAAACAAATACCAAGGTGTGTCTCGCTGTCCCAAAAAACCGCACCTCTGATGCATTTTGTTTCAGGGCCATAGGTCAACGTCAAGGTCACTTTAGGTTACTTTGAAAAACGGTGTACCTACCCTCTAAAATATGTATTTATCAACACATTTGATAAAAACAAACACTAAAGTGTGTCTCGCCGTCCCGACAAACCGCACCGCCGAGGAATTCGGTTTCAGGGTCATAGGTCAAGGTCAAGGTCACTTTAGGTCACTTTGAAAACGGTGTACCCTCTAAAATCTTTATTTATCAATCGATTCGACAAAACAAAAACCAAAGTGCGTTTCGTGGACCCGACAAACCGCTCCTCGGAGGAATTTGGTTTCATGGTCATAGGTCAACATCAATGTCACTTTAGGTCACTTTGAAAAACGGTGTACCGTCTAAAATCTTTATTTCTCAACCGATTCGAGAACAAAACAAATACCGAAGTGCGTCTCACCGTCCTGAAAAATCGCACCTAGGATAAATTCCGTTTCAGGGTCATAGGTCAACGTCAAGGTCACTTAAGGTCACTTTGAAAAATGGTATACCCTCTAAAACCTTTATTTGTCAATCAATTTGATAAAAACAAACACAAAAGTGTGTCTCGCAGTCCCCTAAGACCACAGTTCCGAGGAATTTGGTTTCAATGTCATAGGTCAAGGTCAAGGCCACTTTAGGTCACTTTAAAAAATGGTGTACCTTCTAAAATCTGTATTTGTCAACCGACTCGATAAAAACAAATGCCAAAGTGTGCATCGCTGTCCCGACAAACCTCAACACCGAAGATTTTGGTTTCAAGATCATAAACTAAGGTCAAAGTCACTTTGGGTCACTTTGAAAAACGGTGTACCCTCTAAAACCTTTACGTATCAACTGATTCGAGAAGAAAAAAAAACACCAAAGTGTGTCTCGCCATCCCGAAAAACCGCACCTCAGAGGAATTCATTTTCAGTGTCATAGGTCAACGCCAAGGTCACTTTAGGTCACTTTGAAAAGCAGCGTACCCTCTAAAACTTTTTATTATCAACCGATTCGAGAAAACTAAGAACACATTGTGTCTCGCCGTCCCGAAAAGCCACACTTCCGTAGAATGTGTTTTCAAGGTCATAGTTCAACGTCAAGGTCACTTTAGGTCACTTTGAAAAACGGTGTACCCTCTAAAACCTTTATTTATCAACCTATTCGAGGAAAACTAACACCGATCTCGCTGTCCCGACAAACCGCACCTCCGATAAATTCGGTTTCAAGGTCAAAGGTCAAGGTCAAGGTTACTTTAGGTCACTTTGAAAAACGGTGTATCCTCTAAAACCTTTATTTATCAACCGATTCCAGAAAACCTAACCCCAAAGTATGGCTCGCCATCCCAACAAACCGCAACTCGGAGGGATTCGGTATCAACGTCATATGTCAACGTCAATGTTACTTTAGGTCACTTTGAAAAACGTTGTACCCTCTAAAATCTGTATTTATCAACCGATTCGAGAAAAACAAACACTTAAGTGTGTCTCGCCGCCCCGTAAAACCGCACCTCCGAAGAATTTGGTTTCAGGGTGATAGGTCAAGGCAAATGTCACTTTAGGTCACTTTGAAAACGTCGTACCCTCTACAACCTTTATTTATCAACCGATTCGAGAAATACTAACATCAAAGTGTGTCTCGCCGTCCCGACAAACCGCACCTCCGCGTAATTTATTTTCAGGGTCATAGGTCAACGTCAAAGTCAGTTTAGGTCACTTTGAAAAAGGTGTACCCACTAAAATCTGTATTTATCAACTGATTCGAGAAAAACAAACACCAAAGTGTGTCTCGGCGTCACCTAAGACCGCACCTCCGAGTAATGTGGTTTCAATGTGATAGGTCAAGGACAAGGTCACTTTAGGTCACTTTGAGAAACGGTGTACCCTCTAAAATCTTTATTTCTCAACCGATTCGAGAAAAATAAACACCAAAGTGTGTCTCACCGTCCCCAAAAACCGCGTCTAGGAGTAATGCCGTTTCACGGTGATAGGTCAACGTCAAGGTCACTTTGGGTAACTTTGAAAAACAGTATACCCTCTAAAATCTTTATCTATCAACCGATTCGAGAAACATTAACACCATAGTGTGTCTCACCGTACTTACAAACCGTATAACCGAGGAATTTGTTTTCAAGGTCATAGGTCAAAGTCAAGGTCACTTTAGGACACTTCGAAAAACGGTGTACCCTCTAAAATCTGTATTTATCAACCGATTCGAGAAAAACAAATACCAAGGTGTGTCTCGCTGTCCCGAAAAACCGCACCTCCGAGGAATTTTGTTTCAAGGCCATATGTCAACGTCAAGGTCACTGGGTTACTTTGAAAAACGGTGCTCCTACACTCTAAAATCTGTATTTATCAACACATTTGAGAAAAACACACACTAAAGTGTGTCTTACCGTCCCGACAAACCGCACCTCCGATGAATTCGATATCAAGGTCATATGTCAACGTCAAGGTCACTTTAGGTCACTTTGAAAACGTTGTACCCTCTAAAATCTGTATTGATCAGCCGAATCGGGAAAACAAACACCAAAGTGTGTCTCACCGTCCCCTAAGACGGCACTTCCGAGGAATTTGGTTTCAAGGCCATAGGTCAAGGTCAAGGTCACTTTAGGTCACTTTGAAAACGGCGTGCCCTTTAAAATCTGTATTTATCAATCGATTCGACAAAACAAACACCTAAGTGTGTTTCGCCGACCTGACAAATCGCACCTCGGAGGAATTTGGTTTCATGATCATAGGTCAACGTCAAGGTCACTTTAGGTTACTTTAAAAAACGGTGTACCGTCTAAAATCTGTATTTATCAACCGATTCGATAAAAACAAATACCAAGGTGTGTCTCGCTGTCCCGAAAACCCGCACCTCCGAGGACTTTTGTTTCAAGGCTATATGTCAACGTCAAGGTCACTTTAGGTTTCTTTGAAAAACGGTGCTCCTACACTCTAAAATATTTATTTATCAACACATTTGAGAAAACAAACACTAAAGTGTGTCTCGCCGTCCCGACAAACCGCACTTCCGAGGAATTTGGTTTCAAGGTCATAGGTCAACGTCAACGACAACGACATATTATGTTGTTAGTTTTTCTCGAATCGGTTGATAAATAATGATTTTAGAGGGTACACCGTTTTCAAAGTGACCTAAAGTAACCTTGACGTTGAACTATGATCTTGATACAAAATTCCTCAAAGGTGCGGTTTGTCGGGACGGCGAGACACACTTTGGTATTTGTTTTTCTCGAATCGGTTGATAAATACAGATTTTAGAGGGTACAGCGTTTCGTGAACGATAATGACCCCCTAGAGTTCAAATTAGGTCAGCTATCGAAAAACCAATAGCATATCCGTGCATATCCCGACGAAATCTACCCACATGCTTAGTTTGGGGCAAATCGGAACTTGACGCTGAAAACGAATACGAATACAACGGTAACTTGACGGGCATGAATAACATTACAAAATAGTGTAGGGCCCGGCCCACACGGGTGAGTTTTTCTTGCGTTGCGTTGCGTTGCGTTCCGATCCGTCACCATGCGTCTGACGTACGGCTGACGTGCGTCAGACGCGCGTCTCGATGCGTCTCGACGCGTTGCGGTGCGTTACGATACGGATGGCAAGAAATCAGCTTGTTTACAGCAGACTGCTTGGCAAAGCTATTATCCGCGGAATATTGGGTTGTACATATCTCTTTTTTGGTTTCAGAGGCAGATAAAGACTATTTTCACCTCACATCACTGCAGATTGTAGCTACTTTGCTTAAATGTGAGGTCGCACGCACGTCAGCTAGCGTACCGATGCGAAAAGTAGAAACCCTCCTGCCTTTCGCACTTCGACGCGCGTCCAACAATGCTTTCCGTGTGGCTTCTTCTTTTCTTCCTCGGCCTTCGACCTCGTTCAAAAATCAAGAAAGCACCTCGGTCTTGAACATTTATTTACGCCGGCCTCATGCAGTATTATTACGAGCAAGCGCGACGCGCTCGCTCGTCTTTCCGTGGTATATGGGAAAAATCTGAATATGAGCGGCCCAACCCGGCCCGGCCCGTGGCAACGCTTTTGAGAGGCTCATATCTCTGCAACCGCTCGTCCTATTGACAAGCGGGCTTCTTTGCTGAGCAGCCCCATCCAACCTACCCTGTTTCAGACCAGTGCCGACTCATGTGGATGACTACCACTGCGCGTAGCGCGTGCCGCGTGAGGAGTGTTGAAAAATGTTTTCTCGCAAAAACTTCGCAACGGCTGGGGAGATTATGTGCAAATTTGGTGTGTGTAGTTAGCGACTCCTCAGCCACCACTTTCCCACAAGTCAGGGGGTGGTGCCTCTGCACGTGCGCACGTGCACACCCCTATTCTATATCTCAGGAACGGCTGAGGCGATTGTGTTCAAATTTGGTGTGTGGTTACTCGCCTTAGTCGCCACTCTCTTAGTCGTCACTTTCCCACAAGTCAAGGGTGGGGTGCCTCTGCAGGTGTGCACGTGCTCACCCTTTTTCTATCTCAGAAACTACTTGCCCGATCGCGTTGAAATTCACCATACATTTCGTTTGCGCTCGCTCGTTCATCGCCAACTACGGCGCCTTACTGGTATATTACCGCGCGTCGACGTGCGTTTGCTTGCGTTTTGACGCATTGACGCATCGCGACGCATTGAGACGCATTATTAGCCCCGTTTACATAGCAGTTTCAAAACAGTGGAACATTGTCCACTAATAGTGGAGCATGAAGGTTTCTTTCACCATCACATGACCACGATTACGGCGCCAGTGCGTCAATTTACCGTTATGCTGTTATGTATCACATTGGTCGTATGGTTGTTGCAGCCTAGTTATTGCCTTTGTTGGTGTTGTTTCCGTGGTATTATACAGAATTCACGTCAGGTGCTGGTCGCGAAAATAAGCGCCCGCTAACTTGGCTAAAATAAGCTCCTCCCACATTTCGAGCTGCATGACTTACGGTACGGTGCACGACACAGCAGGTCATTTTTAGGCACCGCAAGCACTTCTTAGATGCCTGCGGCATGTACTATGCGGCATGCGAACATATGTGCGACAAAATACTAATGTCAGCGCCCGTATATTGGTGGAACATTGTGTTATTGGTGGTGTTGTTGTATGGTACCGGTATGATATTTTCCGGAGATCTTGCAGCTCTAGTTCTTATTCGCGAAAAAGCGGCAACTGCCGTCGGAAAAAAAGTAAATCGGTTGCGCATATGGAAGCGTAGCAGTCTTCGCAAAAGCTGCTACGCTACCAAATGAAGGTCAAAATGTCGGAAGAAAAAATACTCCGCTCTGGATGTTTGGGCTGTTAACAGTACTTATAAAGCACTATTTCGAATGAAAAGGAACCAAGATCACTCTTACACCATGTTTGAGCAAATTGGATCAAATATCAGTCTGGTGTTGTGGTGATATCGACTCAAACGAGCTTAATGGAAGATGTTCCACAATTATTGGACAATGTTCCACTATTTTTAAATTGCTATGTAAACGGAGCTATTGAGACGCACAGAGACGTGATGAAACGTAACGAAACGCAACGCAACGCATGCAAAACGCACTCGTGTGGGGCGGGCCTAAGACATAGATATTAAAGTACAACTATTTATTGTGTACATTTTTCATGTCCAAACTATAGGTATACCTTATTAGGTTATTACCTAATTGGTAGTATACTTTCGATAAACTCAATGAATGAACGCACTTTGATAGTCATTAGTCAATCATTTGATGCACTGGCGACATTTCGATATTCGTTATTGCAAACGTATGACCAGCATTTGTCAATGCAAAACCAACTTTTCTCATGTAATGCTATTGCCGCTCCTTTAGGTAGCACCGAGCGGCGTGCAACCTACCAGCATGACGCTGTCTACTATGAGACAGTTGGTGGACGCCTCGAGGTCGGCCCTGCCGAAAAGGAACTCAATCACTACGGATCTCCGCAAGTCTATCTTCAAAACTGCTACGAAAGAAAGGGAGGAAACTAGGTTCGCATGGGCGACAAACTTTGATTTTTCTATGGTTTCTATGGCTTGCGTTGTTGGTATCACTAACTGTATCCGTGTCCCACAACTGTGCAAAAAGCATGGGGGATTAGCTTTTTTCATCCCGTATGTGATAACGGTCATCTTCATGGGTCTGCCATTGTACTTCCTGGAGACGCTGCTGGGACAGTACAGCGGCCATGGAACCGTGGCAGTCATGAACGAGCTGGTTCCCGCCTTTGTTGGGATCGGATACGCGCTAGTTATCAACAATTTCTTTTCATTTATGCGGAGCGAAATGGAGGTGGCTAGGTTCGTCTTCATGACGGTCAGCACGATGAGGTCAATAATACCGTGGGCAGTGTGTGATGAGAGTAAGTATGTCGGATGTTATACTCGAGCAGATGACACATACTGCCAGAAACGTGGCAGTGACTACATTTATTACAACCTAACTTGCACAAGTATCGCTGATATATGTGGGAGAGTGCTGGGACTACCGTCTACTGGCGAATATTGCCAACTAAGCAACGGCTCTGAAGTGCGATACGACAAGCTAATATCTCGTCGTTCTCCAGAATCGGAGTTTTACTTTCGCCAGATCCTTAATCTAGAAGATGCAACCCTTTCGCACCTAGGGGCCGTTCAGTGGCCGATGTTCTTTTGTCTCGCATTTTGTTGGGTGATGACATTCCTTTTCGGATACAACGGCTTCTCAACGACTGCCAAAAGCGCCTATCTCACCACTTTTGCACCATTATTTGCCCAATTTGTGTTGTACGCTAAAGCGTTTTGCCTGCCAGGTGCTGGGGAGGGGATTCGAGCATACCTCACATTCGATCTGTCTGCCTTGGCAACTACAGCTGTTTGGCTGGATTCGATTAAGACGTGTTTCAGCTCAATGAGTCTGGGTCTGGGGCTGCTGACCGCTATCTCAAGTGCAAGCAAACCCTACAAGAACTGCTTGAAGACGTCACTGGCTATCATTTGCATTGATACAACTGTCTCGCTGATTAGCGGATTAGGCTTTTTCGCGGTCATTGGCCATTTGGCATACACCTTGGAGGTGTCGGTAGGAGATCTCATGGCATCAGAGTCTAACATAATGTTTGACACGATGCCTACGACACTGACGTCGCTCGATTTTCCTCGGCTTTATGTTGTTCTGAGTTATGCGTCCACTGTTCTGATGAGTTTCGGTTATCTATCAGCTGTCATTGGCATGACTACCTACGATGGAAAGGATATTTTCAACTCGTTGACGAACCGTCGCGGCGACGCGGAGAAGACCGCGACAAGTCTCTCCATCTACCAGTACAACTTAGTCACTTGCATTTTGGGCTTCACAGCTAGCATTATATTCGTGGCGAAAGGTGGCACGCTGGTGCTAGATGTAACGGATGTCAGGGGTCATGTTGACATGTCCTTTGTCATTGCCTCCCTACAGACCATTGTCATCTGCTTTTTCTACGGCAGCGGCAGTATCCTGGACCTGGTGGAGGAGGAGATGGGCATGCAGCTGGGACGATCGCGGCTCTACTGGGCTCTGTCGTGGAATATCGTGGCACCCACGTTACTCCTGTGGGTGGCTTTCAGCAAAGATGACGACGTAACTTATAATTTAGCAGGCGAAGAAGATGCAGATGCATGGCACACGGTGGGCAGCATGTTGGCCTTTTACCCTTTTCTGGTCGTGCTAGGCTTTTTCGTATTCCAAATATACAACTACCGGAAGGAGGGGGTGTGGCAGGCGTTGCAGCCCACTCGGAAGTGGTGCTTGGGCCTGGACACAAGCCTCCTTATCGACGCGGCCGATGCGGAGCCGGAGATGTGGCGAGGGGACATAGAGGTGGCCATCGCGCCGCCCTCGCAGCCGGCCCTATTCAGGGCGCCGATCGTGGTGACGGCGCCGTCGGCCGTCCGGGTCGGCCCGGCCCCTGACGGAGCGCAGTCGCAGGGGCCTCGCCTGACGATAGCTGGCCCAGGAGCGCAGCCGGGTCTGGCGCCCCAGCCGACCGGCCGATCCAAGTCCATCTTTGAAGGGCCCACTGCGATGGCCATTTTTGATCACACGCTCAAGAGCCACCAATACGTGCCGTTCCAGCGACAGATGGAAGAAGGGGAGAGGATACGACGGCTGTCTGGAAGACCACCGTAGGCCGTTGTCTGATGCCCCACGGGTGTTATGTTTCCTTACTTCTGCTATATTTCGCCTTCGTCAATCGTTCGTGGCAGAAGCTTAATCTGGATGATGTAGTACTTGTTTTGGCAACAATAAAACATGATTTGCCGCAAGCGGAAACACTGCAGCATTGGGCATGTGTCAAAGAAACAATTTGGTGACCTTTGTGCAGAAATAGTAAGGAATTGGCAGCACATCGCTGCTAATCTGTATCCAGCCGAAAATATATCCAATCATTGCGTTTGTAAATAGCGTGTGTAGATGTGAAGGACTATCGATCACCGATTGTTAATACATGTGTAAGCTACGCCTTTCTTTTTAAGTGGTGTATGCTAAATATGTCGCTTATAAAATCTTCTGATGACATCTAATAAATACTTTAGCAAGGGTTTAAAAGCATACCTGCGCAGCGAAGTCCATTTTAGCTGCCTCATCTCCCGCTTTCACAATAGCCGTTTTCACGAAGGATGTATTCACCGGGCGATGGGCGCGGCTAGTTGTAAGGCGACGGGAATACTGGCTCTGCGCATGCGCAACGTGACGTCAGGCGACCGGCCGGCCGGTCGCCATGGTGACTGGTCGGCCAGCGCATGCGCAGAGCCAGCGCAGAGCCAGAGCCAGTATTCCCGTCGCCTTACAACTAGCCGCGCCCGCAGACCACGGCGGACGCAGCTGGGCGGCCATATTCCCCGCAAAAATGATCAAAACGAAATTGCTAATTATCATTAATCCTTGCGTTCAAAAGTGAATATGACTGAAAACATGAATGGACTAATTCATCTAGTTTTCATTGAAATAAACGATTTTACTGAAAACCATGTCGTTGCAAAATATGACCCATTTATCCGAACCCCGCACTTTCGGGCAATTCGAGCACGATGGAGTCGCACAAACTCCCGAAAACGCCCCAGCCTTTTGGCATCACGAGAGCTAGTTTAAGATGAAATTATTAATTTTAAGCAAACGATGGTGTTATCATTAAAATGGAATATCCACAAAGTGCATTAATTCATAAAGTTTCAATCGATACCAAAAAAAACACTGGGAAAATTTGTGTTTTTACGAGCTACAGACCCATTTACCCGAAACGCCCCAATCGCCCCATTCGCCCCAAACGCCCCAAACACACCAATCACCTGGCGAATAAATCCTTCGTGAAAACGGCTAATAGCAGCACAGTATAAAACAAGGTCCTAAAGCGCTGACCTGACTTTCGGAATGTTAACAACCTTCGGCGGCTTGAACCCCTTCATTTTCGACTAACGGTAACAGTTAACAACTACAGCTGTCATTTTGCACTCCATAGGCTGTAGGCTGTAAGTATCAGCAATAATTTGCATTGGCCTCTGAGTTCACTTTTGTTGATATGCAGAGTTCCAAGCAGTGTTCGCCACGGTCCCACCAACCCCCTGCCCGGCCCTGCCCAGGCCCATGCACACCAAGCCCATGCCCGGACCATGCCCGATCAAATTTAGAATATTGAGGCCCAGGACCGTCGGGCCCCTTCAGATTAAGCATATATTATTTTCACAAAAATTGCTATCATTATCCTAGCAAAATACTAAGTTGAAATTGGCAAAAGAAAACACTGGCAATGTTTTGTCAGAAATTGCAGGTTCTTAACAGAAATAATAATTTGAAATTGACAAAAGAGAACACAGGCAAGCCACAAGCACGTCATACTTGTGGCTTATGGCGCAACAACTGCTGTGGTTATTTGGCTCCCAGGCCCCCAGGGCGGGAATTCTACCTTTTTTTGTTGGTGGAGGAGTACAGTCGGTATAGTATGTATCTTCCCTTTTTTAGTTTCTAAAAGTCATCTAATTTCACTTCTGTGTACATGAAGGACTGATATAAGGGAACATGTGGTACCTACCTAGGTAGGTAGCACATATTCCCTTAAAGGGTCACCTTGAAAGTTGTCTTGAAATTCAACCATACGGTGCATCTTGAGCTCAAAACTACGAATATGACTTTGGTTTGGACAACTGATGGATATATGTGGAGAAAGAAGTAAGTTTCTCTTTCTATTTCACGAGAAATCGTACGATAACAGCTGGCGTTCTGGCTCCGCCTGACGCCCAGTACAGTCTCTGACAAGGGGCCGCCGCGTCGCTCGGGCGGCTGAGAGGATATTAACGAGGCGTCGTGATCAGATACTACGTGCCAGAGAGTGTACCTGCCACCGGCTGCGAGCGTTCATATCCCGATCGTGGCCCGGAACAGCGGACATGAAACCGGGCCCACTAGTCCTGTGTCGAAATTACTTAACGTAGGGAGGTAATTCTTTCTCCACTACACATTTTTAGATCTGCTCTACAAATCTGCTATCTCAGTCCAAAACCCCATGTTAAAGGTGAATTATTCCCTTTAAATCAGTCCTTCATGTACACATAAGTGAAATTAGATGAGTTTTAGAAACTTAAAAGGGAAGATACACACTATACCGACTGTACATATCTTTGCAAAGGAAGAGTACAAAAATAACCTGATGGTAGGTCAAAAACAAGGAATACTGATATACTAATGAATAATGATGAATAAACTACCAAACCAATTTCCCCAGATAAAAATGTGCTGACCATTATTGGTAGGTACATTAACCTATGCACTCATGCAGACAAGCAATGTATCTATATTACTATTTGGTAAGCGTCTGTCTGTCTGTCTGTCTATCTGTCTGTCTATCCGGCACCGCTCAGTTTATTCAGTTTAAAAGTCCCAGTTAATTCACGTGCTGAATTGGTGCGGATACTTCCATCCCGGAGATGCCAGCTAGCTATGCATAGGACATATGTGGGAGATGGGATATAATTAGCTACTATTAATATAAGCTACTGCATAGGATATAATTACCTATTACCCGTCAAGGGATCACCGGCCCACCAACTCCGGTGCGTGTTTGATTTATCCCATCTCCCACATATGTCCTATGCATAGCTAGCTGGCATCTCCGGGATGGAGGTATCCGCACCAATTCAGCACGTGAATTAACTGGGACTTTTAAACTGAATAAACTGAGCGGTGCCAGATAGACAGATATATAGATAGACAGACAGACAGACATATGCTTACCAAATAGTAGTATAGATGTCCTATGCAGTTCCAGTTCCAGTCCAGTTAATTAAAGGAAATAGTTCACCTTCAACATTAGTTTTAAACTGAGATAACAGTTTTTAGCCCGTGTTGGGAAACCCCTATCTGCAAGTTTTCTTGACTGAAAAGACTTTCCAGCCGAATATATTTGATTTTTTGACGAAGGAATGCGGTGCTGGCGAAAGAATGTGGTGCTGGATCAGCACGGGCAGAGTCTATACCATCAGTCAATCAGCTTGCAGCTGGTGCTAGCAAGCGAACCGCCGGCCGCCGGTTGGCACATCTCCAATGCGAGTCTATCCTTACGCGACTACTTTCGAATCTGATTGGCTGACCATTTTTTACATTCGCGTGACGTCAGGACTCTGACTCAGAGAGTATGCATATAGTTTTGATAAACAATACAAATGTACGACCTTATGTCCTGAATCGGCGCGATATAAGGCCATTTTTGACAATATAAAAAGAAACTGTATTAAAAATATAATCAAATTGTGTTTGGTAAACAAATTCAAGGTGAACTATTTCCTTTAACGTGCTGAATTGGTGCGGATACCTCCATCCCGGAGATGCCAGCTAATCGTCCAGCGGAGCGGACGGGTTAGCACTAATACCTACCTAAGCACACAATTTATTTTTCAGGACAACACTTCAGAACAATGCCAGAAAACCGTTACATCGGAGGTCATAACCAGGAAATGTGTCTAGGAATAACATTTCAAATCATGAACAGTGATTTGAAATGTTATTCCTAGACACATTTCATATCATATCTTCATATCATATCATTCAAATGATTTCAATGCTACACAAAACAAAGTACCCACCGTGGGATCAATCTAACTGTTCTTGGTGGGTTAGGGCGCGTAGCTGCTTGGAAATCATCACAATAACCCACGTGTGCGTCCGACACCAACAAGCAATGACGCTGTAGTTCGCTACTCGCTACTTTTCTATGAGCGAATGGCAAAACGTCACGGGAACAAGTGAGCTAACGGCCATCCATCTCTCCATGGAGCCAGTCGATTGATCAAAACCGAATAGGCTTCTGACGTCACAAATGTGAGTCAACTTACGGAGATAACAGCATCCCAGGCCGTCGTGTCAGGTGTGACTGTGCAGTGCCGCCATTTGCATTTTGCATTGGGGGCTGGTCGCGTTTTTTTTTTGGTAGACAAAGAAGTGCCACATCTAGCGATAAGTGGACGATGCCCAGCATATATTTTTCTGGATATTAAATTGGGTTCACAGACGAGCCCATGCTCCGAAACTATGAGACCGATCTGAGTCTCACCATTCGATCCGGTGTCGTCCAAAACAGTGTCTTTCTGAGTTTTATCCATTTTGGTTCAATTTAAGTGGCCCAAATTTGACCAAAACCACCCAAAATGGTTTTTGGTGGCTTTGGTCTAATTTGGTCTACTTAGAGTGGACTGTATACAATCAAAAACGGCACCGGTTTTGGTCACACCGGATCGAATGATGAAGAAATGACCCAGATCGGTCCCATAGTTTCAAGAGCATGGGCTCGTCTTTGAACCCAATTTAATGTCCAGAAAAATATATGCCGAAGCCCACACCGAATTTCAAAGCAATATCTATATGTGGCACTTCTTTGTCTACCAAAAAATGTACGCGACGCGAGCAGGCTCTAAGGGCCTGTTCCAGTGGCGCCTCTAACCTCCTCTAACCTCCTCCAAGTTTCTTCAACTTGCAACTGTCTGTAATAGGATAGGACTGCAAGTTGGAGCAGCTTGAAGGAGATTAGAGGAGGTTAGAAGCGCCACTGGAACATGCACATATCATCTATGCCGACAAATGATTGATCATTGTAAACTAATGACGTAGCCATTGCCCAGTAGCCATAATATCAAAGAGAGTTTTAATCATTAGTATGCTCAAATACAATACTTTTTCCATGTATGTATGCGAAATGCAACGTAAAAATGCAAGCTTTTAGCCATATATGTCAAAAATGTCAATTGGTGCCAGTTTGGAAACTGCATACGTCATAAATAAATGGTAGCTTTCGAGTTGAAAGATGTAGCGTTTGAGCTAGCGTACCCTCTGTGAACTAACCTGTTAGGTGGCCATTCGGGAGTGGGGTGTTGCTTCGACAAAACGGATCAAAATATTGATTGAAAATGTTCTCAACTGGGAAAGATTTAATCCTGTATGTCTGACAGCGACATTTAATTAACACACTTGAAGTCCCACAAACTATTTGTAGGGGTTTGAACTTTGAATTTCTTGTGAATGATTATACAATCAAGTACAAAGTAGCAGGGCCCTTCCAATTTAACATTAGGCCTATGATGTTGCATGGTAAGAATGACCTTCAAATCTATAAAGTTAGCATTGGGCCCTACCAATCATTTGCAGGACATGACGTCCCTGTTCAGGTGTTCATGTACATGTGATGAATGAGTATTAGTAGGTGCCGTTATTCTGTACTCTGTAGTACTAACCAAGGTTACTATAACAAAAGGTTAGGCAGATCATACGTCACTGATTCTGAAGCTGTATGACTGTACTAAGGCTGTATGACCAAGACTTTATGCAAGGGCGGATCCAGCCGGTCGTTTTTTTTTTGGGGGGGGGGGGGAGGGGGACCGTTTTTTTGCGGACCTTACCTACCCCCAATTTCGAATTTCTTGCCGGATTTGGGTCACTTTATTTTGCAACCACACGATTTATAATGATTTTTTTTTGAGTTTTTTAGGTGTTCGATCTTTTGGGATATCGAAAAAGGAAAGATGTCAGCTTGCAGTTTGTATTGTGCCGACATTGCCTTACACTGAGCAAAACTATGTCAATTGTCAGCTGTACCCAGGGGCGTCGCCGATAATTTTTTGAGTGGGGGAGGGTCGACTCAAATGACGAAAACAAATGTACCCCAATTTGTTATGCGTGTATTTAAGCTTTTGCAGCATTTTTAATGTGGATTTGCATGTTATAGTAGGTAGGTACTTGTTAGTTAGCGGCGCGAAATTGTTACGGGTTTGCCTGATACAACCCAGAAATATAGGCGATGGGCCTTGTAGAGGATAAGAAGCTAAAAATATTATTAATTAAATTCAGCGTTGCAATGAACCGAAGACGATGACTATGGCTTCGTTATGACGATGACTACCGATGTGACGCCGCGAAGCAGCGTAAAACAAAAATGGGTCCTGGAAAAACAAAATTGGAACCAGACCGTGAGTGGAGCCAAGACCTCTTTTCCTGGTTGCACATCTCGATATGATGAAAAAATATTGAAATGAATGTAGTTTTTCATATATATTCGCATCGGATAGTAAATCACGATAACCGGTGGTAGTCAGCGCTCAATAGTACATATGATAATAATAACTGTATTACATATGTAACAAACTGTGACAAACAACTGGTAACAGTGCAATGGTTTGAACGCAGCAAAAGGCAGAACGACATTTCCGCGCATAAATGGTCCCTGTGGATCTGGAGGAGCCTGGGGGAGATGGCTTGGGGAGATAGTCCCTAGCCTGGTCCCCACTATTAGCTCTTAGTGCCAGCAAGTTGGGCACCGCTGGAGCAGCTTCCGGGTGCCGATGTCCGCGTCCTTGCGTTCGCGTCGCCCTTTTTCGGAACTCGGCAGACTAGTTAAACATGTAGCCCGCTTTATAGTTAATATTTTATGAAGAGAGTTGACCCTGAGGCCAGCAATTACCGTCAAGGAGAGCCTCTACAAGACACCTAATGAATTAATTTTACCATTTCCAAAATTTGTATATGCAATTGCGAAACTTGTGTCATGCCGCGAAGCGGCGCGAAATTTTACAGTTTTTTACTGTAGCTAGCTGGATTTTGACTGATGCACTTTTGGGATGCCCCAGTACCGTTCTAAAAACGCAAATATAGCATGTATTATACTTCACGTCTTGGGAGGGGGGACTAGTTCCACCCCCCCCCCCCCTTGAACAGGCTTGGGGGGGGGGGGGGGGGGCATGGCTCCGTTCGCCCCCCCCCCTGGATCCGTCTTCGACTTTATGATTGGGACTATATGACCAAACTGACCCGGTTTTGGAACCAGCACATCTCTACCAATCCATAAAGGCAAGGCAGGCAACATTTTCCCAGTAGGATCTTCATGGGGCCATCCCAAAACACCGATTCCCAGTTGGCTCATGTGTTGAAGGCCACGGACCATGACTTTAGTGACGTCATCACTTAGGAATGTCAAACATTTGGCGGGGGCTGGTACTAACTACTATTGCATGTAACTCTGATAGTACTGTTATCATTGATTTGAGTGTTGATACACTATTCAATCAATATTTATTATGGTGAGTTCCTATATCACTCACCTGTGTGTTGCCGTGGAAGTGAGTGAACTGCTGGCTAAAATATTTTTGAGCTCTGACCTGAACTTGTGCGACGCGCGCATTACTTCAAAATTATCAGGCCCAGGACCGCCCGGAGCCCAGTGATTTCCTTAAAGTTGAGGCCCGGCCCTCGCCCGCCCAGGCCCAGCCCCTGGCCCATAGGGCCAGCCGGCCCTTGGCGACTCTGTTCCAGACAAATATGAAGGATAAGACTCTAAAATAAGGCTCGATTTGTACCTTCGCTGTGCTATTTACCATCTCAGCAGTTCCACAAATCAATCTAGGAGTAAGTTTGACTGATCGCTGATACATCATTTAAGGATGCTACTCCCCACATTCGACTGACTTCCATCCGCGTGCGTGTGCCAAATCCCCATAACCATCAAATGGGACAAGGACCCCGGACCTAGAGGTTGACTGAATGAATGACCGCTAAGAATTGGATGAACAGGATGATATGCAGACTCACTGGCCACTGGTCATTCTCCGCCGCGCCCCAGCCGTCCTCAGACCACTGCCTACCGCCCAGCCCGTCATACAGCACTGGTATCCGCCCGCGCCCAGCCGGTCTCAGACCACTGCCTACCGCCCATGCCCGTCATACAGCACTGGTATCGCCGGCCAGCGGTCCTCAGCACTGTCCTACGCAGGTATACCAGCATTGGTATCGCCGCTCCCAGCCGGCCTCAGACACTGCCTACGCCAGCCCGTCATACAGCACTGGTATCCGCCGCGCCCAGCCCAGTCTCAGGACCACTGCCTACCGCCCAGCCCGTCCCCTTACAGCACTGAGGTTCCCCCCCCCATCCTCAGTCATCCATCCCGCGCCCCAGCCGGTCTACAGACCACTGCCTACCGCCCAGCCCGTCATACAGCAGCTTGGTATCCGCCTAGCCCAGCCGGTCTCAGACCACTTGCCTACCGCCCAGCCCGTCATACAGGCACTGGCCATTATCCGCCGCGCCCAGCCCAGTCCTCAGACCACTGCCCTACCGCCCAGCCCGTCATACAGCAACTGGTATCCGCAGCAGCCCAGCCAGACTCAGACCACTGCCTACGCCGGCATACAGCTCCGCTGTGGCAGCAATGGCGGATACCAGTCCTCTCTCCGTGGTTAGGGGGAGGGCATATTTGTGTGGCAAAAAGGTACCTTTTTTCTCCGCGGATTTGTGGCCGGTGACCTATTTTGGTATTCGACCTTAAGAAATTCACTTTTAAAATTAACAAAAATTGATTTTGTGGGTTTTTTCTTCAGAAAAACATAATCAGGTTATATTTTTATATTTTTTGGGTCAAAAAAAAAAAAAAATCGAAAATCCGAGATTGGCCATTTTGAAGAGAATGTCATCTTTCTTTCTTTAACGTTTTTATTTGCAATTTGCTTCAAACTCTATCTTCTACCGATTCTTCCAAACAATTTTCTGTTTTCTCATCAAAATGGCGTGACATGGCGTCATAAAACGGGCATTATCTCCCAAAATACTACATCATTGCCAGTAGGAATTTGGTGCAAAGACGTCGAATTGATGCAGAATAAATGTACTAAAATGTATGACGTTGATTATCTATCATAGTTCCTTAAGTTATTGAGGGAAAATCCGGGGGGGGTGCAGATTCTGCCGCCCCCCCCCCCCCCCCCCGCCCGCTGGGCGCGGGTTAAGTGTCACCGGGGGCTGTATTGAATTGCATCAGGGTGCGCTGTCTTTGTCTATCATTGGAAAGAAAGGGATACACACAAACGTCCAATTCAATACACTCGTGAGGGAAGAAAAAAGTTCTGTTTTCATGAAGATTTCTCTAAGATCATTGTTTGTTCACGTTCAGTGCAGGGAACAGCGCTGGGCATACTTGTATTGAATGCCCTCTCAGATTCCTGTGGTGTGTGGGGGGGGTGAATTTGCCCCCTCATGCCTCCCCTGGATCCCGCAGTGCCAGCAATTACCGCCAAGGGTGAGCCTCTGCCAGACACATAATTGCGAAAGTTGTGTCATGCCGCGGAAGCGGCGCGAATTTATCCGATCTTGACTCTGTGGAATAGCTGGATTTTGACTGCTGCAAAGACAATGTTTACGATTTTACGATAAAATATGAACGCGCGCGGGGGGGGGATACTTGTATTGAATGCCCCCCCCCCCCCATATTCTGCGGGGGGCATTGCCCCTGATGCACCCCGCCCCCTGGATCGCCAGTGTGTGGGCAGCACTCAGCTCCCATATCCGCCCCGCCCCGCCCCCGCCCCGCCCACGCCCCCGTAGAGCTCCCGCTGTCATTCGCGTCAGACGTCTCAGCACGTCTCAGCTTATCTGCGTGGACCACTAAAAGGCTGCTGCTAGCTAGTGAACATTTCATTGCTCTTGCAAAGCGGGTGCAGGGACCGGGGGGATCCCGAGATCTGAGCCCAATTTCGCTTGACAGAGTGCATGTGAAGTGGAGACCGCTGAGGCGAAAGAGCGTGAGGCTCGGGTGACGGGTTCAAGCCCGTAGCCCGAGTCCGGGTCAGACCTCGTGGGCCGCCGCACTTTGAGTCGGGGCGGGCCACCGGCTACATGCCCGGTAATTGTGTGTTGCGAGGAGCTGGCTCGACTTCCCGGCTGAACTGAGGTGAACGTTCGGGGCGGTAGACGGAGGTCGTCGTAGAGATTGGGAGGACAAGTGCAGTGAAAGACCTTCGCCAAACGCCCAAGAAGTGAAGGTCGCATTTAGTGGCCGATGCATTCCTGTTGTGCAAGACGAAGGTGGGGTTGAATACATATCGGCATGTGATGGGAGGTGACAGTTAAAGAGAGGGCTATTTCAGTGTCCGTCTTAGGTATCCAAGCGGCTCGATCTGTTAGGGTGTATCCGGTGGAGAAGGCTGATACACTACAGTGCGCCCAGTGTGGGTTGTAGAGGGACATACCATACATTGACAGAGTAAATTGGAGCGTGGAGAGGTGGATGTAAAACACGCAGGTATGATTTCTCGAGTGAAAGTTATGTTGCAATTGCGCATGAAGACTATATGGGTTGCGATCGGCAACGGCGACGAATTCGCTCTCCCGACGAATCAAACGAATTCGTTCTCCGACTAATTCGCTGTCTGTGCGTTCTGGAACAGAAACAACTATCCGTTTGTTTCTGTTCCAGAAAC
>JAXIVJ010017827.1:0-20000 GCA_036785665.1 Chirona hameri | reverse complement strand
CTTAAAATAAGGTCATATGACAGGTCACGGTCAGGTCAGATGTAAAATGTAAGTATTTGTGCTTTTGGGGCTATACTTTCCATCCAAAGCCTTATATTGCAACTATTATCTCACAAAGTGCTCCAGAGTGTATAATGTATTCCTGCATAAGTAAAAGTGAAATTGTAAGCAAAGGTCAAGGTCAAGGTCAGGTCACACAAGGTCACAGATCTACGAAAGCCATGCGACACATCTTGTATGGGTTATTTTACACGTATAATTCGATAGAAGCAACCATTTTCACAGCCTGACACCATATAATCGTCCTCAGGTCAAGGTCAGGTCACAATCAGGTCAAAATTTGATATTGATTAATCTAAATAAACATTGCATGTTTCTAGACTAGTTTTGTCTTCGAAATACAGTGGTGGCATTTATTTGTCTGTATCTGGTCAGTAAAAGCCAAAAAACGCAATTAAAAAAAATGACGTCATGAGTTACTTGTTCTTAGAGAGCCATAAGTCAGTCAAAAATAAACAAATTGCTTTGAAATTTGGTTTGAACATCGTTCATACTCGGTTCTCTAATATATCTTCCGTTTTTGTGAAAATCTTCAAACAAAAATCTTTTGTGGAAATTCTTCCCCAAAAATCAGTTTTTTTGCATTTGTGGGGTCAAAAACCCAAAAGTTTGAAAATCTGAGATAGCCATGTCAAAGACAATGTTATTTCCCTTCTTTTGACGCCTTTTATTTGCAATTTGCTGTTACATGCTATTTTCTACGATTTTTCAAACATTTAAATTTTTTCATCAAAAATGACATGGCATGACGTCACTAAAACGTCATTATCTGCCACAAATTTTCACGAATTTTAAAAAAAAATGGCAGAAGACGTAGAATTGATGCACCATAAGCTACCGTAAGTTTCAATTTGATATCTGTCATAGTTGTCAAGTTATGGAGAAAATCCGGGAGGGGGGTAAAATTTACCCCCCCCCCAGCGCCGCGCGGGTTAATTAAATTCATTTTCCCATTTTCCAAATTTGTATATGCAATTGCGAAACTTGTGTCATGCCGCAAAGCGGCGCGAAATTTTACAGTTTTTGACTGTGGCTAGCTGGATTTTGACTGCTGCAATTTTGGGATGCCCAGTACCGTTCTAAAAACGCAAATATAGCATGTATTAGACTTCATGTCGGGGGGGGGGCAAAACATAGTTTGCCCCCCCCCCCCTTGAACAGGCTTGGGGGGGGGGGGAAATTGCCCCGTTCGACCCCCCCCCCTGGATCCGCCCTTGTGTTCCGCTGCACCGTACTATATAAAAAGCGACGCTTGCCGGTGGTAGTTTTCGCGCGTGGGAGGGCCAAATCAGCGTCCTGGTGGGTGCTTCTGGAACGAAGTTCAGAATTGGCCGAAAGCTGGAAAGCGAGAGCCTGTGGTTTCCCGGTGCTGCGAATTTTGTGAAGAAGGTTGAGAGATTGAAGTTCGTACATCTGCCGGGCGGTGAGCCAGCCCAGTTCAGCTTGGTGCTGCTGGTGATCAGGCCGTATCTACGAATGGTGATGCATTATTCCTGTAAACCGCGCTCCACGCAGAACGACTATGTAATTCGAACATAGTCGATCTGAACAATGCACACATCACTTAACAGGTGTCTTGTATGCCTAAAAACAAGGTATTCAATAAACTAAATTCAGTGAAAAGGGTGTCATCGCGGATGCGTCAAATAGAAACTATCCATTTCTGTTTGCGGATGAGACAGTACAGGTACACAGTGGCATATATTTACATCTGCAATAACAATATTGGCTTCTGCAATGATGTAATTTGCATCATAATAGAGAGCCCCGATGGAAATAACCTGACGTTTGAATTTCCTAGCTGTTATGTAATTTGTATTGATGGGCTTAACCCGCGCGGCGCTGGGGTCTCCAGCCGAACGCGCGGCGCTGGGGGGTAAATTTTACTCCCCACGTATCTTCCGAACCAATAACCGCAGCGAGACACGCAATGCAGCGATCGCAAGCTTTCAACGAGAAGAATCGAATGCACACTCGAAATTCTTAAAACAAGGTCACATGTCAGGTCACGGTCAGGTCAAGTGTCAAAATGTAAGTATTTGGGTTTTTGGGCTATACTTTCCATCCAAAGCCTTGTATTGCAACTATTATATCACAAAGTGCTCCCAAATGTATACTGCATCTCCCGCATTAGTAAAAGTGAAATGTTAAGCAAAAGTCAAGGTAAAGGTCAGGTCACAAAAGGTCACAGGTCTACGAAAGCCATGCGACACATGTTGTATGGGTTATTTTACACGTATAATTCGATAGAAGCAGCCATTTTCACAACCTGACACCATTTAATCGCCCTCAGGTCAAGGTCAGGTCACAATAAGGTCAAAATTTGAAATTGATTAATCCAAATAAACATTGCATGTTTCTAGACTAGTTTTGTCTTCGAAATACAGTGATGACATTTATTTGTCTGTATCTGGTCAGTAAAAGCAAAAAAACGCAATTTAAAAAAATGACGTTCATGAGTTACTTATTCTTAGAGAGCCATAAGTCAGTCAAAAATAAATAAATTGCTTTGAAAGTCGGTTTGAACATCGTTCATACTCGGTAATCTAATATGTCTTCCGGTTTTTTGAAAAAAAATCAAACAAAAAACTTTTGTGGAAATTCTTCCCCAAAAATAAGTTTTTTGCATTTTTGGGGGTCAAAAACCCAAAATTTTGAATATCCGAGATAGCCATTTTAAAGACCATGTTATTTCCTTTCTTTTGACGCCTTTTATTTGCGATTTGCATCAACACACTATTTTCTACGATTTGTCAAACATTTAACGTTTTTCACCAAAAAATGACATGACATGACGTCACTAAAACGTCATTATCTCCTCAAAATTTTCGCAAATTTCAACAAAATTGTAACACAATATGTAGAATTGATGCACCATAAGGTACTGCTAGTTTCACTTCGATATCTTTCATAGTTTTCAAGTTATGGAGAAAATCCGGGAGGGGGGGTAAAATTTACCCCCCAGCGCCGCGCGGGTTAACACACTAATGGTTACAATTCAATTTTTAACATTCTAACACAATTGTCATATCTCTGTGTTCATCGATTTTGGCCGATCAAACATACTGGTCACGGTACATACACAGTACATACACGGTACCATACACGTACTGGTACTCAAGGTCAGGTGACGTCAGTGAGCGGGGCGGACCGTGTCCAGGTATCTCCGGCACGTAAAACTTTCGTCTCTAAATTCTGCCGGCCAACAGGAATTGCGCGATCGGGTGGTGAGGTCAGGACCTGCGCAACAAGCTCTTCTTAGCGTGGGTCCTGACCTCGGAAATCCATCCATACAAAAACATTCGGACTAAATTTATAAAAATAAAAAAAATACTAGCCGTTTTCACGAAGGATTTTGCGTTTGGGGAGTTTGGGGCGTTTGGGGCGATTGGGGCAATTGGGGCGATTGGGGCGTTTTGGGTAAATGTGTCTATAACTCGTAAGAACACGGCTTTTCCCGGTGATTTTTTATATCAATCGCAACTTTATGAATTAATGCATTTTTCTTGAAATTACATTTTAATAACACCATAGTTTACTTATAATTAACAATTTCATCTTAAACTAGCTCTGGTGATGCCAGATGGCTGTGGTGGTTTCGGGCGTTTGATGAGACTCCATCTTGCTCGAATCCCGGATGTGCGGGTTCGGGAAATGGTCATATTTTGCAACGACATGGTTTTCAGGAATAATAGCTTATTTCAATGAAAACTAGATGAGTTAGTCCATTCATATTTTCAGTCATATTCCTTTTTGATAGCAAGGAATAATTATAATTAGCGATTTCGTTTTGATCATTTGTTGTAAGATGACGAGACTGCTGGCTCCGGCTCTACGCTGGCTCCGCGCAGTCTCCGCCGCCCGGTAACCATGGCCACCACGTGCCTCCGGCGCTAGCCGGCCCGTTACCATGGCGACGAGCCAGCCGGTCGCCTGACGTCACGTTGCGGCTGTGCAGAGCGGTAGAAAAAACACTTATAAACCCATGAAACATGCGGGTTTTCTGCAGCCACTGGTACTGAAAACTCACAAATTGCGGCTCTAGATCGAACAGACGGCATGGGTAGACGCAGACCACCTGCGTCTACCCATGCCGTCTGTTCGATCTAGAGCCGCCATTTTTGAGTTTTCAGTACCAATGGCTGCAGAAAACCCGCATGATTCATGGGTTTATAAGTGTTTTTTCTGAGGCTCTTTCAGCTTTTTATGAGATTCATCAATTAATCAATAGATCAAATCAAGAACATTTGGTGTGATTCGTTGATTAAATAAATGAGTAAGGATTGTTCCGGTTTTCAGAAACCAGCGAAGTTACCGCTCTAAATTGGACGATCTCAGCGGGACGGAGCGACGATGAATTAAGGCCTGTCTATGCTTTTGACATTTGATTGCATTTTTCATCATAATATTATATTTCTTTGTCATTAATATCTTCAATTTTGCCCTAACTAACTGTCAATTGCGTATTTTATTTAATCAAAGCTAGTATACTAGTATACTTTTAGCCTCTTTTTAGGGCGTTTGCGGTATGTTTTGTAGAAGGAACTAACACAACACAAAATTGCCAGATTTGCTCCTGAATTTGAATATTCAATGCAAACTAACGGGAAATATTGCATTGTAAGAGCATATACTTATTCATGAATTCATAAAATTGCGATTGATACAAAAAATAGCCGGGAAAAGCCTTGTTCTTACGAGCTATAGACGCAATCGCACCAAACGCCCCAAACGCCCCAATCGCCCCAAACGCCCCAAACGCCCCAAACGCCCCAAACGCCCCAAACGCCCAATCGCCCCAAACGTAAAATCCTTCGTGAAAACGGCTAATGTCTGTAACGGGCTGACATCAAAACTAGGTAGGTATTTTGCGTTGTCATTTCTTGAAACATATTTGAATGTCCTTGCGCAAGCTGTATGATCCTGATCATTTGGGTTCATTTTCACAGCTACCATTTAAACCAAGGGCGGATCCAGCCGGCCGTCTGGGGGAGGGGGCAAACCGTTTTTAGCGGACCTCATTTTCGAATTTCTTCCAGATTTGGTCCACTTCTTTTGCAACCACACGATTTCTAATGATTTCTTTATTTGGATATTTTTGTGTTTTTTTAGCTTTTCGACCTTTTGGGATATCGAAAAAGGAAAGATGTCAGCTTGCAGTTTGTATTGTTCTAACATTGCCTTATACTGAGCAAAACTATGTCAATTGTCAGCTGTGCCTATGTTTTCGTTCCAGAATGCAAGGAAAAAACTTGCAAATGTGTGCTGAATCAAGCCGACTTTGCCCTTAAGAGCAAGGGAGGGTCTATCCGTTCGTCATCAGGGCAAACTACTTTTTGCTACAAGGTTCGACGACCCTTGTCCCCTCCCCCCCCCCCCCCCCCCTCCCGCAAAAAAAACAGGAGCATCTTATATTTAAATCGTTTTTTTTGCGGTCAAGGAAAAAAATGGTAGTGGAAAGAAGCTAGCATATATTTTTTCGGCAGAACTTAGAGCATCAAATAAATGGTAGTTTTCTGCAGAATGTCCAGCTACGAATCTCGGATAGTAAACCGAGGGGAGAGTCCGACCGGAAAAATAAATACACATTTCGCTGCGCAAATGTTTGTCGTTGTTAGATGCTGCGCTCCGATAAAAAAAGACCTAATGGCGAAGACGTCAAACATGATCGAACCAGTCGCACTTCCACCATTCAAAACAATAATACCCTCCAAGGCCCTCCAGGCCAGGGTAGCGGAGCTTGAGGCGCAGTTAAGTAAGTGTAGGTGTAGAGATGAGCCGCAGGAGGGTGTAGCTCCTGACCAAGGAACGTATGCGCAGATCGTGGTTAGGGGGTCAGAAAAGGAGCCGACAGGATCAGGGACCAGTGGTAGTTCTGATAGGGGCATAAGGGAGGAGGATAAGGCAAAGGTGGATAGTCCGGCTGGGGTTTGGAAGTGCGTTGGAGGGTCACATTTCTGGAGACCCAACACTGTGGAAAGTATTGCTAGGGCCACAGACAGTAAGGATGAGGAGGGGTGCTGGGTAATAGAGGGTGGTAGCAGAATCTGGAGGAGGAAGAGGGAAGGGGATCAGGAGGGATGGACAAAAGTTCAGGGTAGAGTCAGGCAGTACAGCCCCAGGGAACATCCGCAGGTTACAATATCAAATAGGTTCAGTGCGTTAGAGTCAGCAGCTGAAAGTGACGGGGAAGAGGTTCAGCATTTAGTGGTTGGGGACTCAAGGGTAAGGCCCTTGACCCTATTTGTAACAGGGGGCGGATTCCGCCCCCCCCCCCCCCCCCCCCCTCATGTTTTTCGCAGATATCTCCAGAACGGCTGGGAGCAGGCCCATGAAATTTTGGGACTTTTCATAGAATTGAACTCCGCATTTGGAGTCAAAATTTTGAGTTCTTAAATTGAACAGAGGCGGTTCCAGGGCACAGTTTTGGGTGGGTTCAGAGGCGACATTTGGCGAAAATACGGAAATGCGATCTTCACGGTTTCTTCCTAACTGCATCAAGTATGAAGGAGTTGCATCGGCTTACCGTGATTGCAACAAGTGCAAATTAGATGATGTTAATGAAATATCATACAAAATTGCATGGCAGAGGCGGTTTTAGGGGCTTGAAAAGGGGGGTTTCCAGGAAGTATTCAATGCTTGGCGGGAAGCCAATAGAGCAATGTAAGGGGCATTTATAGCTATCAAGATGTAAAAGATAGCTTCTGCTTCCATTATTTGCATAATTTATTACATATAGAGTTTCAGGGACGTGTTCAGGAACATGAAAAGGGGGGTGACTGGCATGTTGATGACGATATGCCAGCAATTACGGCGCAATATACGTTTAACTTATAATAATATATGCACATATGAGACCAGAAAAGGGAATAAAGTCATTTTTTTGCAGAGGCGTGCTCAGGAATGGAAGAAAGGGGGTCATATTATTGCAAGGAAACTAAGAGGCATGGGCGTACAATGACATAACATACTGCAGTTTTCGGATGAAACACGCACCACAGGCTACTTTACGAACGATTATAAGATAATAGGCGAGTCCAGGTAGGGTAAAAAGGGGGGTAAGCAATGTTAATTGAAGTTGTAAGTGAAATAGTCACTATTGACTAGTTAGTATCATAATAGCGGATAATATACTTATCAAAAGGTCTTGCGCCGCCCTAGTTTGGATCCTGGATACGCCTATGATGAAGTACAACATGCAAAAAGGAACTATCTATGATCAGTAACATATTTATAGTGCTGGGTAGCAACTTGTCCGCGGTTAATATTTTTCCCAATTTTACCCCCCTTTTTCACTAACCTGGTACCGCCTATGGCAAAAAAATATGATTTATAACTGTTTTTCTAATGTCTCAATCACATACCATTTTATTTATAAAAAACAACATCAAAAATGGTTTTATTACGCATTTTTTTCACCCCCATATTGAATGACCTGCAAACGCCTATGATTTTTGAATTTTCAAACGTCACCGTCATATATAAATTTCCGATTCAATCTCTATATATTCTTATTACTTGTGTTAAAATCGGTCGATAAACATGAAAGCTATGTTGGATCAAAAATACCACTAAAATTTGTAGTTTTTGCCCCCCTGTTGCCCCTCTATCCAAATTTTTTTTTTTTTATATTATTTATAAATGTAGATCGTGTTGAGGGGAACCAAACACTGTTTCATTTTTGAAAATCGGACGGGTAGATCTCGAGATCTCCGGGGGGCGGAATCCGCCCCCCCCCCCCTGTTACAAATAGGGGTAGCCAGGAGCCTGTTACAAATAGGGTTAAGGCAAACATTCTGTGGGAAGAGGGACAGATGTATAGTCAAACCAGGGACAAGAGTGGCTGATATGGGCCCTGTCATTGAGGCAGAACTTGGTAGAAGTAGCCCGGAGACAGTTATACTACAGGTGGGGGTGAACGACAAAGGACCTAGGCAGAGTGTGAGAATAGTAGCGGAGTACCGGAGCCTGCTGCAGAGGCTGATGGAGTCCAGGAAACCAGTCATTGTGACTGGCATCCTCCCTCGCTGTGGAGCCAGTGAGGAGTGGTACTCGAGAGCTCTGTCTGTGAACAGCTCAGTTCAAAACTTATGTTCAGCTATGGGGCTTAGTTATGTAGACTTATGGGATCAGTTCTATGAGTGGCGTAGGTACTATATGAAGGATGGGCTTCACTTATCAGATGAGGGGGCAAGGGCTTTGGGAGATGCCTACAGAAGTGTCATTCAGGGAAACTAAGTAGGAGGGGGGGGGGGGGGTCGGGGACGCTGGTACTAGGGCATCAAGAAGTAAGCATTGGTAGAAGTTCATGTCAGAATAGGACAGTAGATCATAATTCACTCAGAATTAGTAGTCAGCTCAAAGTATAAGATCACATGTGTGTTGCTGAATGCCCAAAGTGTTAGGTCTAAATTTGATGAGTTTGAGTGTTATGTTGCCCTTGAAAAGCCTGATATCATTTGTGTTGTGTTGTTTAACTAGGCTAGTGTATTTACCTGGTTATAGGGCCTTGCATCAGAAGGTGTGATTATTTTTGGAGAATGACCATTTTCTGTGGGAACTAGGTGTTTTTAGTGAAATGTCAATAATTGTCAATTTTATAGCCTATGACGAGCTCCGCCCACTTTGCATACAAAAAATGACGCGTCAATATATTGATTTTTTGGACCTAGTTCCAGCAACTGACATGGGGTAAAGCTCCAATCTTCAGTCACATCCAAACATCACTTTTCATGCTATCAGAATGTAGACGATACCAACACACTAAGGCGCAAACCATTGTTGATGTAGTGTGTCACTATAGCCTACATTCTGATAGCATGAAAAGGCTGATGTTTTGATGTGTCTGAGGTCAATGTTACAGTCGTTGACCCAGGGTCTTAGGATTTCTTTGGAGGTGGGGTGTGGAGTGGAAAATTATGGCTAAAAATAAACATACAGAGCGGAAAATCACACCCAAAAACATGTACTTGGCTTTATCAATACCCAATTACCCGCTCACCGGAATGTTATCAGGTACCTATGCCAATTTTTACCTGTCTTTCCATATACAGGCTGTCCCCATCATTACATCCATAAATCAGTATCAGGATTCTAATTATCCAATACATTTTAAAATAAGGAGTGGAAAATTCACAGTAAAACTCGGGAAAAAGAGTGGAAAAATAGTATCTGTAGTTTTCCACCCTAAGTTCCCAATGCGTGAATGTGTGTGATGTGTTGGAAGAGAAGGGGAGACAAAGCATTGTATGTTGTTAAGTGTTTAGTTAAGTGTTAGGTGCAAAACGTGGCTGATGACACTCAACCGAAGGTCAGGAACACCGCTGTGATGCAGATTTAAGGGGGTAGTGCCGCGATTTAGGCTCTGAGCCTTTGTGCTACCCCTACGACCACTGTTATACTCATCTTAATGCAAATAAATGTGTTTGTTGTTGACCTGAACACTGTGTTGACCGTACCCAACTTTTCATGCTATAGGAAGTGTAAAAGATAATGGTACACACATAGGCGTACACAAGGGGGAGGCAAACAGGGCAATTGCCCCCTCCCCTGGAGGTCGGTATGTGCCCCCTTTGGTCGAATTGTTATTTTTTTAAAGAGAGAAATGGTGAAAATATGCCCTTTTTAAAATATAGTGGGGCAAATCTGGGGATTTTGTTTTGGGTGGGGGTACTTTATGCCCCCCTGAGCAAAAATTGTCCGCTCCTGGAGTGAATCCTGGTTACGCTACTGGGTACACAATAGCACCAATGCACACCTAATAGCATGAAAAGTCAGGTATTTTGATTGTGATGTGCTTGGAGCTTGGACCTTAAAAACAATCACAATTTCCTGAATCACATTTAGGTGCATTATTTTAATCCAATCTGACAAGTTTCCTTTGTATGGACAGGGCAGCCTGGTCAATTTTACCCTAATTTAGCTGAGCTTAGACTAGAAAAGAGTTGTTCGTAGGCGCACTTCTGTTTCACCTACCACAATTGGCTGGTCAACTTCACCTGGACACATTGAGCGCAACCTTGTTCCTTGTCTTACAACCACATGCACTGGCCACTAAGTTAAAACAAAATGTGTTCACTGATCCTCACATACTTAACGCCTAACGACCGCGGCAGTGATCCGGAACAATTTATAATGCATAATGTCAAGCTTTTCGCGCATTAAGTACTGTGCGCCAGAATTGTAACCAAGTCGCAATACACCAGAGCAGTTTTCGACGGCGCTAATATTTTCGACCAATGAAAAAGCAGCATTTTAAGAACTGAAACAACGTTTGCAGAAACTCATTGGCTGTCAGCAAAATGTAGCAAGAACGCGAACACGCTTTCAGATACCTTCAGAGAAGCAGGGGAAAACGAAGGAAGCTCGCGGTTGAAGGGAAATATTCATCAGAGCCACGCAGTTCCAAATGCCTGACGCGCCGAGTCCTGTAATTCCCTGTAATTCGCCATGTCAGTCTAAAACAATTTAGGCTGACATGCTTTGATGTCAGCCTAAATTATTTCACGACATATCGGGCCAAAATAAGCAACTTTAATTTAGATAAGAGTTGGAGAACGTTTAGCAACTTGTTCATTGTAAAACAGTTGTACAAAATGATCATTTGTGCTAATAATATATTATTTTAATCAAAAGATTATTTGTGAATCTTCTGTGAAATCTTGTGTGAATCTTGTTCTTGTGAATCTTGTGTGAAAAGAATGATTATTTTAATCATTCTCTGATGTTGATTTGTTAATCGAAACGCGTTAGAATTGTTCGGCTTTTCTTTTGATTAAAATAATATATTATTAGCACAAATGATCATTTTGTACAACTTTTTTACAACTTTAATTTAGGCTGACATTTGTGTCAGCCTAAAATTTGAATTATTGAAAACCCGGTTTAGGCTGACCAAATGTCAGCCTAACCCGGAAAAACGAATACATAACAAATAAAATGTAGCATGTTTGACCTCATTTCACCTCATTTGACCTTGAAGATATAGACCTAGGGTCATTACATTTTCACAAAACAAAGTTTCCCACAGAACCTTCCTACCCTACAAATTGCATTGGGCTTAACCCTCACACCAATGAACGACAAATCGCTTGCTCAACCAGCATGGTCACTTGGACCTATAGGCGTCAGCGCTGCCAAAGGCTGACAAGGTGCTCAATCAAAAGGCTGACAAGGTGACAAGGTGCAGATACTACATTCTTTAGAAGTGTCACTCTCCAAAAAGAAACTCAAAGCCTATTATTATCTGTATAGTTGCATTGTCTTGCCATACTGTCCATCATGACCTTCCACAGTTCTAAATATATATTTGTCCCAGCTATCTCAGTTCAGGTCAAGCAGCACTGCTTGTCATATATAAGTCAGTGAAAATAAACTGTGCTGCTGGGCTAAGCAAATATGGATAATGCAATAATTGCAGGTTCACAATTGCATTGCAACTGGCACAGCATTTAAAATGGTTCAATGATACAGGAATATTTACTTCTTTTACGAACAATTTTATGAAAAAAGCATTCTGAGGCCAATTTCACAAAGCACAAAAGTTTGTAATTACAAAGAATTTCTTTGTTATTACAAATAATTTGAACACATGTTTGTAGTTTGTTTTTCTCAAAACCCCAGGGCAGTAAATCTCAATTTACTATTTACAAACTAGTTTACAAAGATATTGTTTGTAAAAATGTTTGCAATCACACATGTTCTATTTCTCAAAGGTTGACGGAAGTGAGGAAATGTTTGCAATTACAAACTTGTAATTCCAGTGGGTCAGGGTTCTGAATTTCAGAAACTGCATTGATAGTTGACGTTGTTTGACTGTTCAGGTTATTTGCTTGGTGAGGTTGTTACGGTAATAGTTTAGTTATACATAGGTATAGCTGCCAAAACAAAAGATATTTCCCGAGAGATTCGAACAGGAATCTCCACTCTCCAGCATTGAAGTCCAGTCACAGTACACCTTACCGATTGCGCTATGAGGTGATGGGCGCCTCCGCGCGGAGAAACCGCATGGCGATAGAATTGCAGCGGTCAACAATATATTGTGCAATGTGCAGTGAACCTTCACCCTTTACGACGTAGAAAGTCGGCTAGGTTAGGTGAATGAATGGTCGAGAAATTCAACGATCTTTCTTTTGAGAGTAGTTCTGTTGTTATGCTCCGCCACCCGGTGAATGGCCAAATTCTGTTTACTCTAATTGCTTACCAAGACGTATTTTTAGGATCAGAGTTTGCATTCAAATGTGAATTAAAAGATAATTATTCCCATAATTAATTTTATTTTGCATACAAAAATAAACCACAATGTAAATATTTGTTAAATCAATTTGTTAACAATCAAATTATTTGTCATTAGCATCAAGTTTAATACAAACGTTCTTGATTTCAAGGTTTCTGCTGTGCTCACATTTGTGTTTACAATTTTCTTTACAATCGGTAATTCAGAGTAGGTGAGTGTTGGTAAAATGTCTTTTTGTAAGGTTTGCAATATTTTCTTGCGTTTGTAATCGCAAACATGTGTAATTACTAACTTGTTTTGTGAAATTGACCTCAGTTTGAGTTTTTGCCACTCTTTGCCGGTAAAAACTGGTTTAAACCGGCAAGTGGCAAAACAAAATTGCCGGCAAAAAGTCTAACGCTGCTTCAAATTGATATATTGACGCATTGGCTCACCTTATCCATTTGCTGCTTTTAAGCAAAAATACGTTTTTACCACCGCAAAGCGCTAAAAACGGATTGTTGCCAATGGAAGCAGCCAATGGATAAGGTGAGCCAATGCGTCAATATATCAATTTGAAGCTCTCAGTATTGCGGTTTGCATGCATATATGGTCGTTTCTTAATTCGCCATCAAACATACCCAAGAGGAGAAAATAAGCCGGACCTTGGCGTGTACCTTAGCAACTGCAGGTCCCTGTACCTAAGTCAACGTACCGGAGATCTTGAAGCGTTACCTTGAAAACATAATTGTGGATCGATGTGTGACTTCCAAATTAATTCATAAGAACGATATAAATAGTTATATTTGATCGGATCGTGTGAGCATTCCTAATTAGTATCAAAATGCATGCCAATGAGTGCGTAATATGCGAAATTTGAGCGTCACAGTAAGTTCACTTCAGGACATTGCGAATGACAAGAGATGGGCGTAACTAATAAATACAAATATACATTATAACAATATGGTAATGAAATGGTTTGCAAATGGAATGCCCATTAGTGTAAAATATTGGATGGATAGCAAATTTGTTTGCACTTTGCAAGGTAGACAATCAGTTATAATGCATGGACTTCTAGGAATATTTATAATGGCATCATTTATTCTGACTTCTGATAAATTATGTTATCCGAGGTAAGCAGTTATTTCTATCAAAACAAGCTTGAATGTCTATTTCCCTTTTACCATGGAGTACAGTACTCAACTCAACGCTGTTGCTATGAGATAATATAGCAACGGTCCAAGCAACAATTTAGTAGCGTGTTCCGTCAATGATCAATAGGTACTCCCCAGTACAGAAACTACGCAGCCTGACTGCCCAGTGCCCACATAACGTAACTTTCGTCGCATTTCGACACGTTCGTGGCTCATGCTATGCTACGAATTTATGCTCAAAAGATAGACTGTTCTTTTATTTATCGCATACTAGTCTTCATTTTCAAGAAACGTCCTACCTTTTGCATGACGACTGATATCGAAAACCATGCCATGCGCCGCACGCCTCACTCTCGTTGGCCGCCATATTACAACTTTGTCTAGGGATCATATCGATTACAAGTTCGACACCCAGTATGCCAATATTGGGTAAAACAAACTACACAGGAAGATAGAGCGTACTTTTTTTTACGCCACACACTAGTCTTCATTTTTTAAAAGATGACTACGTTGCCGAGAAATCAGTTAGTTAAAGAGATATTGTCACCTCGCAGGTCAATATGGAGTTTTTGGTATGTATCGGTAGATTATTAAGCGTGTCCGATTAATAATCTACCGATACATTAAGCGTGTCTGATTTCACCTGCAAAATTTGGTTACCGAAACACCCCCCCCCCATTAAATTTAAAAAAAATACATCTGAACCACTCATGATTGGCACATATTCGTAAAATTGGAGTCGCCTCATCACTATTTAGAATACATTTTTTTGCGGACTATGATTTGCTTTTGAATATTGCAAACTCAACATCACTGATATCTTGCGTATCCTTGGAATAGGAAGCATTTGAATATTTCCCCATTGACTTATAATGGAGAGGTCACGAAATTGGCTCGACCTTAGGTCGCTGATATACAAAATCCAAGATAAACGAATTGTAGATATATATATATATATGACCTTATGAAATCCTGTAAGTATAAAACAGATCATCCAAAAACTGTGACTGTGGTACGACCACAAGTTTTTTTTGGAGGTGGGGTCACATGACCTAGTCTGGTGACCTGACCTGAGATGACCCGAGGCATTTTTGCTTACATAATGTGGGCAATGGATATCCAAACAGCTATGCCAAAAACGGCGGCACGCAGCGCCGCCGTTATTCCGCTATCCTAGAAAAACCTGAGGGGGGTGTCTAAACACCCCCGGCACGGCGCGGGTTAAATCCTGTGAGTTTGAAACCACTCGGTCAATCACTGTGGCTTTGGCACGACCACAAACTTTCAAAAACGTGCTTGGAAGTGGGGTCACTTAACGTAACCTGTTGACCTGACCTGAGATGACTAGAGATAAAAAATATACACAATGTGGATAATTTATTCCCAAATAGCTGTGCCAGGTTTGGCGGCACTGCGCGCCGCTGTTTTCCTAATATCTACGAAACCCTCAGGTGGGCGGATATCTGCCCCCCCCCCCCGCGTCAGTGCGCGTGTTAACCCTCGCCCGGGTAGGGCAAAATCACTACGTGTTTGGGTAGGGGTGGGGGTTGGTAAGACCCCCCGGCCCCCTTAGCGTTTCGCCCCTAATTGAACTAGAGCTTCGGTATAAAGACGAGCGTGTTGCTGGTAACGAAAGGAAGCCGCTCATACCCAATTTTAAGGTATTAGGTCATTAGGTGACCTCTGAGGTCATGTCAATAACCCAAAAGTCATCAAAATGGTAAATGAGTATAAATTGAATTTTATCGAGCTAGAATCGTGCATGAGCATATCATAATGCTTAATGGGTGCCACATTCGTAATCAACGTCACAAAATGACCTAAAAACTGCCAAATTCCAAAAAGGTCATGTCAGGTCATCTGAGGTCAGTGACCTCGGTTGACCTGTGGAAGTGCATGACACCAGTGGAACATATAATTATGTAAAATGGATCCCAAATTTGAAATCAGCGTCACAAAATGTCCTAGAAACCGCCAGAAGCCCAAAACAAGTCATCTAAGGTCATCGGAGGTCAATGACCTCAGTTGACCTCTGAAAAGGTCAATCGAGGTCACAATCTCAGTGGAAACCACAACTGTCACCTGAAAACACCTGTACATATGCTCATGAACAACAAGCACTCGAAAACTGCACAAGTTACAAGCATCGATACTGCGGGACGCCTGACATGACCTTGATAAACAGGTCATAGGTCACGGGTCATGTGGGGGTTAGAAATGCAATTTTGTTAGAGTATGTGGGATTTGTTTTTCAAAAGTCAGGTACTGAAAATTGCATTGAAATCGGTTAGAAACTACGCGAGTTATTCCAGAAAAACCGAGGGGTTGGCATCCACCCACCTCACCCGGGCGAGGGTTAATACTTCACATGGTGCCAAAGAGAGTCAGTTGCCGTTTTTTTTGGTATCAGACTACGTACTTATCAGTTGATCTACGCATAGGGTCTCTTGAACATGGGCCTGTCCGACGTTTTTTTGCGACCATTTAGGGCTCGGCAAAATATTAGAGGCCTAAATCCGAGGAGATACCATTTCTCGTTTTCTTGGAGGGGGGTCTTCAGCCGAGGGGGCCCCCTGGAGATGCCGTGCCCCCCCCCCCCCCCCCCCCCCGCCCTTGCTGAAGGTCTGTCTGCGCCCATGGGACCAGCTGAAGCGGATGGTGCGTCACGACGCCGACGCCGAGCCGAGCTTTGCTGCGCGGAGGAGGGTAGACACTTTGAGCTCCTATTGTCGAGGAACGCTGAACAAGAGATAAATTGAGTTTGTATGACAACAAAAATGTCCCACCTTAGTTATTCCATTAATGTGCGTTTGTTGTGGCTATATCCAAAATATGTGCCTGTAACTGTGGTTTACTTTATTTCATTATCTAATGATCACTTCATCACACCCGGTATTTCACTTTAAACTCCGTCTTCGGAGTTACGTGTCACTCCGTGTCTCTGGATTCGGCTTAGATTCGGCTTAGATTCGGCTTAGATTCGGCTTAGACTCGGCTTAGATTCGGCTTAGACTAGCCACATTTCAGGGAGTCGCCAGGGAGTGATCTAGCGTCAGTTTTGGCATAGAGCACAATTGTTGTGGGGTTTGGCTTCGTGGTCAAATTTGGCCAAATTAACTTCTCTGCTTCAGCCTTAGCTCGCCAGTCCTATAATTGACAATTGCAGGAATTGGTATTTGGTATGAGAAATGTATTTGTTTCTGTATTCAGACTTCATGTGTTTTTAATCGTGTTATCATACTCATCAGAGCAAAGCATTGTTTCTTAGTGTTAGTACTGTTCATATCTCTGGTGTTGAAAAGTAGACAACTTTATTAACCTTCCCTGACAGGCCCCCCTGATGTTTTTCTTGAATAGCTTTTAACACGTACGGTGCATCTTGCTGAAATGTTTGGTAGCTAAGTTTACAACAATTATACATATTCTGTAAACAATTAATTGAAGTTAGTTAAGTAGTTTGGCAGATAATCATGTTTTGATGACGTCATGTTGGTGGAAAACAAATATATACATATTTGAAAAATGGTAGAGAACAGAGTTTTAAAGGAAATTGCAAACTCATTTAACCAAAGATACAAAATGGCATTATCTTTAAAATGGCAATCTCGGATTTTCATAATTTTGGGTTTTTGACCCCTAAAATAAAATAATATTTTTTTCTTCAAATCCCCACAAAATCAAAATTTTCAAAGATGTTAGAAAACTGGAATATATGTGAGAGAACTGAGTATGGGCAATACCCATACCAAATTTAAAAACAATATCTTCATTTTTGACTGAGTGATGGCTCCCTAAGTGTAAGAAACTGATGACGTCATTTTGTAATAACTTTTTTGACTTTTTTTGACAAGATACGAACAAATAATTACCTATTCTGTATTTCTGAAGAAAAAAAAACTGGTCCAGGAACATGCCTTTTTATTTACATTTATCAATTTCTCATTTGAGCTTTTCTGAAGAGCAAAATCCCTGTTCTGGTCGTGGTAAATCCTAGGTCACTCACTTGACCTGGAAGGTCACCCGTTGACCTGAAACCTAAAATCGCATACTTTTAGATTCATCTCATGACAGGTAACATGCTGGTTCTTACCGCATTGCTCTAAGTTGCTTGGTTTCGAAGTTAACAGGGGGTCTGTAAGGCCCCCCCCTAGGGTGAAGGTGAAAAAGCTCCCGTAGGGCGAGGGTTAAAACGTAGACATTGGTCCGCCCCTGTAGCTCAGTCGGGAGGGCACAGGGGTTTTGACCTCACCCGCGGGGTGGCAGGCCGGGTTCGAATCGCTAAGGCGCTCGCTATTTGCCTCTGACTGGGATGACCTGCGGCCGGTGGCAGCGGTCGCACTCAAGGTCAGGTGACATCAGAGGGCAGGCCGGACCGTGTCCAGGTATGTCGGGCACATGAAACTTCGCCTCTAAATTCTGCCGGTTGCCAGGAGTTGCCCGATCGGACGATAGGGGTCAGGGCGTGCGCAACAAGCTCTGCTTAGATCACTTTTATAACAAAAACATAGTAGTTATTAGTTAAGTAGTTAAGTTATTTTTCCTTCTTTAAATTTGAGGTAAAAAGTGCGACGATCCGCCGATTTTACCTACTTCGGCTTTGACGTCGATACAGTGCACTGCATCGACAACGCTGCAGGGTTGTCGTGGCTTCGGCCTCAAAGCTAGAAGGCATCAAAGGGTAGTCTTGTTCTCTCGACCAGAACCTACAAACTTATCATCTGCAACGAATCCGTCAGTCTTTATCGCGCTCCCATCTGCTGTCCGACGGGGCGTAGCAAACTCCTGCTTTTCTCTCTCCCAACCGGGAAACTGCGGCACGGCTCTCCGCCAGTATCCATCGAGAGGTCGGCGACCCCCTCTCTGACCCTCAATCAGCTGCAGCTGGTGCCAGCGGGGCCGGCCTGATGTGACCCCCCCCCCCCCCCCCCTCCCCCTCACCATCCGCGGCGGCCAGCTGGGTGGGCCAACCCGACGCGCCGCCGCGCCGCCGCCGCCGCCGCCGGCGACGCGCGGTCGAAACCAAGGGGGAGGGGGCGGCGAGGGGTAACCGTAATATCCGCCGACGTCGGGCCGCCACTGTTGGGGTGGCCGGCTCATTTTGACCGACAGAACGCGCTTAGTGAAGGAACGAGACGTGTTAACTGCCGGTGCTGAGTTGTGTAGGTGAAGAGCTTGACGACCTGACGGCGATCGGCAGACTTATGGGAAAGTCGTAATTCTTGAAGAGTTCGTCATATGCATTTGGCGTGTAGACGTGCCGAAGCAAGTGTAGAAGGTCGCGAATACGAATACCGAGCTTCATGATGGGGCAGATTTGAAATATCCGTGGATAATTGAATCCTTATTCTACGAAGCTCCAGTGCTATTGCACGTTACATTAGATGCGATAAACATTGTTGCATCAGCTGTTGGAAATAGTTCGGGCGCTAAGTTTCATTTTTTATTTATTTTATGACCACAATAAACAGAGCGGGTATCCTGACAAGTAATGTGCCGTTGTATGTATTATGTCACATTTAAATGAGAGTACCCACCATAGAACACAACGATCAACGATGCTCGACATTGCTCGACTTCCTTCTCCCATACCACACCTTCTCATTGAACTGTCTTCAAATTGCTTGCAACTGAAATTGCTTAAGAAACCCAGTTTCTGTAGGTTACATTGTGGTAAAAGCCTGTGACACACTGTCACGGCCTGCACACAGTGTCAGCTTCTGTAGGTTACATTGTGGTAAAGGCCTGTGACACACTGGCATGGCCTGCACAGTGTCAGCTTCTGTATGTTACATTGTTGTAAAGGCCTGCGACACACTGGCATGGCCTGCACAGTGTCAGCTTCTGTATGTTACATTGTGGTAAAGGCCTGTGACACACTGTCATGGCCTGTACACAGTGTCAGCTCATGTAGGTTACATTGTGGTAAAAGCCTGTGACACAATGTCATGGCCTGCACACAGTGTCAGCTTCTGTAGGTTACATTGTGGTAAAGGCCTGTGACACACTGTCATGGCCTGTACACAGTGTCAGCTCATGTAGGTTACATTGTGGTAAAAGCCTGTGACACAATGTCATGGCCTGCACACAGTGTCAGCTTCTGTAGGTTACATTGTGGTAAAGGCCTGTGACACACTGTCATGGCCTGCACACAGTGTCAGTGCTATGTGATAGCAGTTGGTTGGTCTATTTCTACCCAGGATTACATGAAAGGATTTGTTTCGGTATATCCAACCTTTTATACGACAGTAGCTGGCGACATAATCTTGTCTAGATGATACAAGTAACATTACACGAATAGAAGAAATGGCACGTGGTTTCCGGACAATAACGAAGAAGTCGCTTGTGCTGGACGAAAACAGCAATAAGAACAATTAACTACACGTCGAATTGCGTCCCAGAACGTGACAATAATGCGTCTTTTCATACGATCGCACGTCTCGCTCGTCATTGTACACTTATCACAATAAACAATATGAATCCCACATTCCTTATTACACCTTATGACGTCATGATCGTGAACATACACCGGTGTTGCGCCTTCACATCTGACGGCTGAGTTCACATGTACCACC